>PVIR01000910.1:33858-88280 GCA_004026965.1 Petromus typicus | reverse complement strand
AGTAAGGAACACCCACCTGCCCTTAGATAAAAGTCCTTTAGACCGCCTTCGGGGAGGCAGACAGCTCACCGCCAAGAGGCGGAGTCGGAGCTGGGCGTCCCGAACGCACGTGGGGTTTGGGAAAGCACAGAGGACGTTCGCGGGGTCTCCAAGGGGTGCGCCAGGCACAGAAGCGTGCACTGTCCCTAAATGATAACGCAGCCCTGCCGGTCACCAGACCCTTCGGCCCCTTCCTTCCTCCTACTCCGCCCGCCCAGCTCCAGAAGCCAAGGACTGGCATCTCTGAGGGCAGCTTGGCCCCTGCCAGCGTTTGAGGCACCTGCCAGTTCACCTCGATTGCGGCTCCTGAGCCCCTCCCTGCGCGTTCAACGTCCCGGGAGGGCAGTGTGCAGTACCCCAGGTACCCTCCAGAGGGCGCGCGTGGGAAGTGCAGGCCACGCCCGCCCGCCCCCACCCCCCCACCCCACTGCGCCGTCAGGTCTTCCCCGTTGGAACCCTACTTTTACACGTGCATTTCATGCGAAGATTTACTACCCCACTTAAGACTTGCTTGGGACTTAAGTTTAGCAAAGTGAGAGTATTACATTGTGTATATTTGTCTAGGGTAGAGACTATTCAAGTAACATTCATATATATGGCAGAATAAAAATCAACCATGATGGAATCAAGAAATTAAACTCCACTGAGAAACTACACATTCGAATGAAGGAGACTTTGGGGAAGATTTTCCTTTCTCTGCTATGCTGTTTCCTACTAGCATTAGCCAGGCTCTTTCCCTACCCCACTCCCTCCACTTCCCCTTCCCCTCCCCCTCCCCTTCCCCCACTCTTCTCCCTCTCTGGAGGGAGACTCCAGACTGGGACTTTGCACTGAGTTACATCCCCAGCCCAGGTTGGCTTCAAACTTGAGATCCTACTGCCTCAGCCTCCAGAGTACTGGGATTACTGGTATGTGTCACCACAAGTGGCTCAGCATTAAACCTCTTAACTGTGTTCAAAGAAGCTGTGGGAGAAATCAGACTTTCACATGAAAGTGCCAAGCTCAAGGTTATGTGCTTTATGCCTATGTCGGAAGTGAGCAGCTTCCTCACATCTACAATAAGACTGCCAAGTGACAGTAATTGTAAGGGCTAAGTGGCCTTTATCACATCCCATCGATTGTAATATTTTTTTCTTGACAGTAAGCAAATGTGTTGTCACATTGCCAGCCAACCTATCTATTCAGATAGATGATTCTCAGGCCATTGTCAAGGACAAAACTGCGCAGTCTGAAATCCACTCCAGTATGGTCGGCCCTCTCTTTGCGCAGAGTGGCTAAATTGTCCAGGCTGGGCAAGAACCTGCAATCCCCTTGCCTTGGCCACCCAGAATGGGACTACATGGGACTACACAGGATTACATGAGTGTACTATTCCACCTGGTTTATTTTCTAATTCTCAGAGTCATTCCTTATTGTCTTCAATTTGACAAAATTTCCTTCTCTTCTACAAGTCTTGAATTCAAAATATGCCAGTATTTGTTATTCCATGCAGTATTCCAAGTGTAAGCATTACCTACAGATACTCCCAAAAAGCTCACTCAAATCAGTTGACAGTATTTAAGAAAAATCAGTTGAGACCAATTACAAACACATTCTGATATATGATACTTTGAATAGAACGTCTTTTCTTGCCTTGAAACTAGCTTGGTGGAAGATGGGGAACAAGATTCTACTATCTCAAAAGGATTTTACTTCCTTTAAGTATCTCATAATGGTTATTGTAATACAAATGGTTTCTCCATTTCCATTTCCATGTCTTACAGTTGCAGAGAGGATGACCTTTCACGTGTGAGGGAATGGCTGGGGCCTCCATTCCTTTTGCAGGAATACAAAAGTCCTTCAGTTGTTTTTCAGCTGTGAGGCAGGGCCAGCGACCATCGACCATCGCAGCCAACCTCAGAGGGGCCTCCTGAATTGGGCTGAGGCGGCCATCTCTATGTGGTCACCCCGGGAGTGTGCGTGACCTTCAGTGTGACCAGGCAGTTTCCTGGAGGAGGACAGCTGGAAGCTACTTGCCAGTGGTCTGTCCTCTTCACTGAGGTCTAGAGGATGTGGCACAGGCTCTACCACAAATTCCCAGGCTATTAAGAAGTACATAATGTGTAGCTGACATTAAAATACTCTGAGGTGTGACCAGGAGAGAGTTAGACATGGGCTGCAAGAGGACATGTGGGAAGAGGGGGGCCCCTGCATCTTGTGCGAAGCTGTGAAGGGTGTGGGGCAATGTACTGCAGTTGCAGCAATGCAGAGAGAAATGCATGCAAAAGTGCCAGAGTGCAAGTAGGTCCGTGTGGGAAAGAAAGATACAGCTGATGCAGAAATGTGGGCCAGAGGTGATCCACCACGCTGAAGGTGAAGACGTCCTGGGGAGTCAGCAGGAGAGTTTGTGAGGCAGTGCCATGGATAGAGATGCACTTTGGAAACACTGTACTAGGTGCAGTCTGATGAGTAAATGGTAGGGGAGCCCACAACTTTTGAGTGCTGTAATAATTCAGGTCAAAGGTCATGGTGACTTGTGGCGATGGAAAGATGCGGACAGATCAATCAGGTGATAAAGTCAAGGGAATTGGATGGCCGATGCGATGCAGTTTGGGGAATCTGGATGAAGGAGGGGTCCACTGATGACCTGCTGTGTGGACTGACAACCGTGGTGTTCACTGAAGTGCAGGCAGTCTTCAGGAAAGACGGGGAAGGACATTGGCTTTACAGTACATTGAGTTCAAACACCTTCTACTCGTGGCTTCCAGCACGTCAGCGGCTCAGAAGTGGCTTCTGCATGAACAGGAGAAGCTGCGAGCTGAGTACAGAGGCTTATCCCTGTTGTCTTGTCATCTGAGAAGCTGAGACAGGAGAATTTAAGCTTGAATCAAGCCTGGGGGATATAGCAAGCCCCCATCTCCAAATAAATAAAGTGCTGGGGATGTAGCTCAATGTGAAGGCCCTGCGTTCAATCCCTAGTACTGGAATACAATCAAGACAAGGAGTTAGGAATATCTGGGAAAAAAAGCTTCCCCGGCATGAATGGAGTCTCCTATTGGCTTATATAAACAGTGAGAAGAGACAGAATCTAGAACCATTAGAACTTGAAGGAGCTTTGCTGCTTAAGAAATGGTTGTAGTGGGCCAGGGATTTAGCTCAGTGGTTCTGGCATCTGCTTTGCAAGCGCAAGGTCCTGGGTTCAATCCCTGGTAACCACATAAAACAATGCCAGGTGTAGAACCTCACACCCACCAGCAATCAGTACCACGTACCACATTACGGGGCATGGTGGCTCACACCTGTAATCCCAGCACTCGGGAGGCCGAGACAGGAGTACTGCTGTGAGTTCAAGGCTGAGCTTAGGGCCAGCCTGAACTACAAAAGTGAGAGCCTGTCTCAAAAAAACTAAAAAAAAGAAAAAAAGATGGTTATAGGGAGAGGAGAGAAGAGAGGAGGAAAACCAAGAAGAATTAGGATCACAAATGCTGTGGAGAGAGAGAACAGTCATAATTAAGGAAAGTTGGTAAACCACCCTGGGGCTGGTGGGGTTCAGCAGTACTTCCTGTTTTGCCTAATTGTATTCTGGGCAAAGAGATAATAAGGGAGTAGGTCTGAGGAGCACAACCCGCCCCTTCATTACTGATCAAGCTGATAACAGAGCCCTGGATTAGGAGGCAGCAGGGGTCAGCTGTCCAATACTGAACAGGGCTCCCCACAGGGCCAGGCACGGGCAGCGCCAAACCTGCATAGACCTCCACCCACCGGGCACAGGCAGAGAAGGACAGAATGCCAGCTCCCTGCAGCAGCGGCTCCCAAAAGAAAAAGAGGGAAAGGAGGAGACTGCCGCCGTCCTCCTATAGTCACCAGTTGGGGGAATGAACCCTCAGGCTGGGGAACAAAAATACCTCCCACCCACGTGCCCACAGTCACTAGACCATGTCTGCCAGGTGAGCCTGGGGAGGAGGCACACAGGTATGACTGCAGCAGGCCGGAGAGAGACAGGAGGCCAGCCGCGGGGAGGATAGACCCCTCAGCTCTTCACAGGAGTTTTGTCACAGTGACTCTTCAGTGGGGAGGGCCAGTGTCTCTCCAGGTCAGCTTAAATCATGGTGTGTTTCAGGACAACACAGGCTTATGGAGCTCAAATAAGGACCTGCTAAACTTTCCAGGGAAAAACATGAACCTAGGGCCGGGGCCATGGAATGTGTGCTTTGTGGAGTTTGGTGTCAGTCAGTGAATAAGGAATCTACCTTATTCACTACCTGGGGCAGCTCATGGGGAGTTCATAAAGAGTTAGAAAGGAGTATTGGTGCCCAGTGTCTAAGGCATGAATATTCTCAGGATTATCTCTTGCAACAGATTCATGAAGCAGAGAAAGAGGGTCCTTGTCGCTGAGACAGAAAACTAACACTTAGGACTTAATGGAAAAGTTCATTTGGGCTTCTTGGAGGGTCCCTGGCTCCAAAGCAGAAATGGTAGGATATGGGAGAGAGGGGAGGAGAGGATTTTACGCCGGATGTTTTGGAAGCTGAGAGGAAAAAGGAACTGGGCAGAGTACATGTTGTTCTTCAGACCCGGCCCTGGCTCCTGATAGCACATTTAGGGTATCTACACCGCGCTGCTGCGAACCAACCACCATCCAAACACATGTATGTGGTTTGGGGGACATTCTAGATCTACACCATAACTGATCCATAGACAAAGATTTAAAATAAACAAACACTCAGACCAAAAAACATGAAAAAGGCTGATCTGTTATGCAAAAGGCTGCGCTAATAAATAGATCCCCAAATTTCAGCGGCTTCACAAAAGTTAAAGTGTGTGACTCACTGACATCATACTCTGCTCCATCCTGCTCCCCTGGGACACATGGCCAACACAGCTGGTGTGGATGGGAAGGGAGATCAAAGCTCACACAGGGAAGGGTACACAGATCCCAACATAAAAAAAGACAGTCCCTCTAGCCCACCTGTCCACACAGTCTGGAGATGGTAGTCTAGGGTGAATTGATGAGAAAAATGGACACTTTGATAAGGAGCAACCATCTGCTATGACTTAATCTGAAATATGCCAGCCCACGTGTTGCTTGATACCCAGCCCTGACTTTTTGGGAGAGGGTAGAACCTTTAAGAGGTGGAGCTTAGTTGGAGGAAGTGAGGTCATGCGAGTGTGTCCTTGAAAAGGAGTTTGAGATGTGGCCCTTTCTTGTCTCTGCTTCCCAGCCTTGGAAAGGCCAACAGGCCTCCTCTACTATGTGCTCACACCATGCTGAACTGTGCTGCTACAGGCCCAAAGCAACAGGGTCAAGTGACTGAAGACTAAAATCTCTGAGACCATTAGGCATTTTGAGGCAGTAATGGAACTCTAACACTTTTACAAAATGAAATTTCCATGTAAATAAGTCCTTTTTCTCTCTTTCTTTCTATCTCCCCCATCTTCTTTTCCTTTCCTTTCTTTTCTTTCTTCCAGTGCTCAGGACTGAACCCAAGACCTTCCCACTGAGCCACCTCCCCAAATCCCCATCATTTTTTATTTTGAGAGTCTCACTAAATCACTAAGCTGTCCGGGCTGGGCTCAAACTTGGGTACTTCCTACCTCAGCCTCCTAGAGTACTGAAATTATACTACCATGCCTTTTTGTCTCTAGGTATAAATATTTAACAGAATAAATGCCACTGACATGGGTATCATGAACCACAGCATGAAATCATTAGCAACACAAGGTCTAGCATGTAGAGCTCGTATCTCTTGATTAACTCAGCCACTCCTTGATATATCTTGACACTTAATGAAAAGAAAGAAGTACCAAAAGGCCCTTTCCTTCCAGAGGCTGAAGTGTTGCTTTAGTCCTCTTTCTCAAATCTTTCCACATGTTTTATTTTTGGCTACTGGTTAGGAGGGCATAATCAGAGGCTAAGAAAAGAGAGATGCTAAGGAAGGTGGAGCAGTTGGGCCAGGTTGAGAGTAGCCCCTACAGAGTCTTGGTTTGTTGGATTTGGTTTTGCTTTTTCTGTTCTCTTCAGAGGGAATGTGGCCCACAGGGGTATTCAAGATGGCTGGTGTGGTTCTGAGTCCCTGAAAGGCCCTCACAGCCTCCTTAAAGCTCCTCGGGGACTGCCAGTTGACAGCCCACCTTAAAGCATTCTCCAACAGAACTGGAAGAAAATTAAAAAAAAAAAAAAAAAGGTTTCAATCCTTCGCGGAGGAAAGAGGTGGACTAACATTCCTGCTCAAAGATAGGATGAAAATCAGATTTCACAATACATGGCTTCTATAGGTATTTAGTAAACAGCCACTAAATCTGCAGGACAGTGGACTGGTTGCAGTGGAGATGTGAGAGGGTGGCCCCCAGTCTCAGGAGCTGGTGGGAAGACAGTCACTTACATCTCTTAGATTGTAGGGAGAATGACTCTGAATAAAGTGATGAGCAAGTTGGCCTGGGCTTGGGGAAGGGAGATCCTATGGTGAGCAGTTTTGGTGGAAGGCTGCAGGACAGCAGGGCCTCCTTGGCTGTGCCCGAGCATCCCAGTATGAGCAGGGTCCTGTCTGAACCAGATGTTCCAGGTGTACTGCTGCTGTATGCTGCAATAGGTGTGGATCAGGGCTGTTTCTGTTCCTGCTCTTCTGTTCCGCTGGCCTACATTTCTGTTTTTCTTCTAGTACCATGCTGTTTTATCACTGTAGCTTTGTAACACAGCACCAAATTGGGGATCTTGGTGCCTCCTGTTTTGCTACTGCTATCCATAATTGCTTTTGCTATTCTGAGTCTCTTCTGGTTCCATATGAACTTTTAAATTGTTTTGTCTCAATCTGTGGGGAATTCTCCCAACCCTTTTTATGTTTTATTTTGAGTCAGAGTCTCACTAATTTGCTGAGTTGCCCAGGCTGGAACCTGTGATCTTCCTGCCTCAGCCTCCCCAATGCTGAATTTACAGGTAATCATCACCATGCCCAGCTTCTACCCAGTATTCTTAGGGTAAATATACTCACATATTACTTGAACCTAGTGCGTAAGAGATCTGGAGCCCAGCTCCTTTAACTCTCCCTTTTGTCATCTGTTTCCTGAGCTCCAGACTTGAGTGTGGGAGTTTGAGCTCATTCATTCCTTCTTAAAATGTTATATGTTTCCCTCACTCTGTTACAGGTGTGAGTTCATCAGACCTTTAACAGCCTTGTCTCCTGTGGATGAATCTTGGTACCAGAGAGGTTTCTTGGGTAGGCCCCATCAGCAGGTCACCTGCTGTTTGTCAGAAATACCCAACAGTGTACCCAGCTGGAATTTCCTTCCATGTGGCTCATTAAAAGTTGAAGGTGCTCAGTAGTTCACAAGTTATACCCTGACATGAGCAGGAACCCGGGTTGCTGACAAGCACACCTGGGACTCTATCACTACATGTAACACTTCTCTTGGCAATGCTTTCTGTTGTAAAGTGTATTGGAGTAGATAATGCTTTTCTGCTAAGAAATTCTTAACTCTAAGCAATTCAGAAGGTTACTGCAATGGTCCAAACATGAGATAACTCGCACCTGGAGAGAAGGTGGAAGGAGGGCCTCATAAATAAGTAACAACTGGACTTTTACTGTGTGTACTGTAGACCATCTTCAACTATTTACATGTATTTGCTAACTAAACCTAAGGGCAATTGCATAATATAAGAAATGCTGTTGCCTTCATTTTATAAATAAAGAAATTTGGGGTCAGATCAGCTTCTTATATTTATATTTATTTTATATTTATAGATATAGCTAAGTTGGAATCTAAACCTGACTCTGATTCCAAGGCCATATGAATTAATACATTACACAGCTCCTCTTGGTTTTCATTAAAAAATGGAAAGAACTAGATCTTGGAAAGACAAGGTAAATCTATTACATAAAGGAAGGCCAGGACTGAAGGGAACTATGCTGGAATCTATCCTTCCCTTGGTCTCAACTGAGTCTAACTTGTGTGTCTGTCTATCCGTCTGCCTGTATATCATTTAACCACCTACTCAATGGTCTATCATCCAGCCAGCCAGCCATCCATCTATCCATCCATCCACCCATCCAGCCAGCCAGCCAGCCATTCATCTATTCATCTATCCCCAACCTTTTTCAGAAAAGAACTCAAAGAAACTTAGGGTAAATAGAGAAGTAAAAACAAAAATTTTAAATAAAAATAAAGCTACATAACAAAGGGAAGTCTTTAAAATCATAAAACTGATGCAAATAAGCCCATATCTTAATTCTGAGCATCTTGACTTCCAAGGTATAAAAAGAAACAGTGTTAGATAGTTTGTGTTAGCTCAGGAAAGGAAGAACGACCATCTGTCAGGGAGACAAACTTCCCTACTACCAAATCGAAAATAGCGAACACATCACTTTTTATTTATTAAGGGAAAATTAAGTAAGACAAAGTAATGTGCCTAACATCAAATCTTCAGTATTTCTGTAGGATGCTGCGCTAATACAGTGTGGACGTGCCCTGTCCAGGTACTTTCTAGAGGTCCAGACTGAGTACAACCAGCATTGTGTGACCTTTGCTCCCCCTTCACCTTAGCCTGGAAAAAGGTAAGTAGAAGGGGTTGCCAACTAGAGAATGGAAGAGAGTGGAAGAGACAGGAAGGTAAGAGGCAACAGGCATCCAAGAAAACGTCACCAACGTATGACCCAGGGAATGGGATGGAGGAGCTTAGATGAGTAAAAGATTATAGCTTTTAAACGGCCTTGAACGAAAGTCAATCATGTGGGAAAAATTAGACAATGTGAGCTTCCTATAAATAGTCCCTTTCCTGGTTATGCTCAAAACTGAAGCAGTGCAGGGATAACAGTGATAGCCCTCGCGCCACAGGACCTTACATCCAGGTCTCTTTTGGGAACTTAGTCACTTTCTCATTTCTGGGACAAATACCTGACCCCCACTTACTTAATGGAAGAAAACTGATTTTGGCCTACACTCTGTACAAGTTTTAGTCCGTAGTCCACTGGCCCCAAAACAGGGCAGCACAGAACAGGATCCTGGCAAGGGGCCATCTGCTCATAGCACAGGGGATGGGAAACAAGGAGAGAACTGAGGAGCTGAGGAGAGAGATAAACCCTTCCGGGTCACATCCCCAGGGCCCGCCTCTTTCAGGCCTGATCCCGCCTCCTAACACCAAGCCAGCTAAGAGACCCCATAATCCAGTCACTTCCAAAAGCCTTTCCAGTCAGATATGGTGGTGTACATCTGTAATCTCCACACTTGGGAGGCTGAGGCAGGAGGACTGCTGCAAGTTCAAGGCCAACCCTAACTAGATAGAGAGATGCTGTAAAAAGAACAACAACAACAACAACAACAACAAAAAACCTTGCCAATGAGCACATAGGGCTTTAGGGGGCATCTAGATATAAGCCAAACAGGAACCATGGTAGAAGTTTGCTAAAATGCATCTGAGCAGTTAATTCAAAACTTAAAAAGTAATAGTCAATAATGCACATCTGGAAAATTTGAACACATTATAAATCTTACATCTGAGCTCCTTTAATCCTCACAATAGCACCATCAGGTAAACACCACTTTACTTTCATTTTTCAGGTGAGGAAACTGAGGCACAACGAGATGAAGTTCTGGTAACATTCCCAAGGCCAAGGTTCCTCATCTAGGGAACAAGCACAGCCCTAAGTCAGGCACTTTATACTGGAGTCACGCTCTGGAGGGCTTTGCTATTCTACTTCCTCAAGACAAGAAATCCTTGGGCTGGAGATTTAGCTCCAGTGGAACCGTAACTACCTTGGAAGCACAAGGGTACCAAGTCTGATCCCTGGCACTGAAAACAAAAAGACAGTAAGTCCTTCCCTGCCTGGCACAGAGGAGACTTATGTTATAAAGGGACATTGGTTAAAGTGACACATTGATAGGTGGATCTGATGCCTTTTTAACAAAACTCTCCCTAGATGTTTACTAGTATTTATGCTCAGGAGTCTAGTTTCCTTTTATTTCGTGCGAGTAGTTTTATCTTCATTGTTTTTTTAAAAATATCACAGTGTCCTTTCCTTGTTTTGTGAGTCCTGGTGACTAAAAGCAAATGAAATTTGACCTAGGAATTCTTCCTTTGTTACCTCCACCACAAAAGGGGGTTCCCCATTCTCTGAATTCCTTTGCCCTTAACTGTATCATCTACTTATGTGAACACATGTTCTGTTTTGTGCCATAATCATCCTGTCCAGTGACTGGGTCTGATGCCCACTTAGCGCCCCATGCTAAGTGTCACAGAGACTGGTGCTGAGTATTTGCCATTGGTTTCTGATTTCCAGATACTGGAGGTTGGTGTAATTGCTCTGGCCTCACTTTGGCCCTGCAGATCAACTCCCTGCCTTCCTCTGTTCTGCTCTGCTGTGCTCTGCTCTGCTCTCAGGGTGCTCACTCTGGGGCACTCACCCACAGGCTCCACTGCTTTCTGTGTCCTAACTAGTTGTGAGGTGTAAAGGGAGAGAAATCAGGGTCTTATTCTCCTGGATTTCTCCTCATGAGCTTTGGCCTCACAGCCCTCAGCTTTCTCCTCATGAGCATGGGCCTCACACTCCAGCAGTGTCTCTCTGGGAATGTCCACGCTTCTCCCAGTTTTGTTACGCTCTTTTGACATTTTACAACTTCTTTGGCACTTAACTGAGTAGTGAACGTCACCACCAGCTGCACACACTGGTCCCTGTACTGCACCTTTGTTGGCTGTGGATTATGCCGTAGGGCTGGACAGCTGGTCAGAACAGCACCTGCTGCGGGAGATTTCCAGCTGGCTCCATGGGCCTGCCATGAGCTCAGCAAGGCTCACGGCCAGATTTCTGAGTCTCATGGATATTGGTGTACTTTACCGATGGGAGAAATCTTGAATGGGGTCCTCTACTGCTTCTGCAGTCCACTCCTGCCCAGTTTGATCCTTTATCAATTATATTAGGACCTGAACATTTCCTGAGATACCTTGACTTCTAGTACCTTGCCTTGAATTCATGACAGCCTTAATCTATGGATTTATTTTTATTTATTTATGTCCTGAAGAGCTCTGGCTTTTTTTTTTTTTTTTTTTTTTTTTTTTTGAGACAGGGTCTCGCTTTGTGGTTCAGGCTGGACCTGAGCTCAGCCTCAAACTCACATCACAGCAATCCTCCTGCCTCTGCCTCCCGAGTGCTGGGATTACAGGAGTGAGCCACCATGCCAGGCTCTGTGGTATGTGGTGCTGATTGCTGCTGGGGGTGAGTCTCCACACCCAGTATGAGTATGCGGTTACCGGGGATCGAACCCAGGTCTTTGCACTTGCAAGACAGGTGCCGGAACCACGGAACCATAGAGCTGGCCCAGCTCTAGCTTTCTTGAGAGGACTCAAGAGGGTCTCACTGAATAGTCCAGGCTGGCCTTGAGCTCATCACCATCCTCTTGCCTCAGCCCTCCAAGTGCTGTGATGACACCATGCTCAGCTTACTTATGTTTCTCAGAGAAGCCCTGTACATTAAGAGTTCGTCTTCTTGTGCTGGGGATTTAGCATTGATCTACTTTTTTTCTTTTTTTTTTTTCTTTTTTGGTCTCTGGGGATTTGCCTATTCTGAATATTTCATATAAATGCAATCAATATGAGAGAGAAAGAGGCTTGTCTTGTTGCTTGCTTGCTTTTGCTGCCTTCTGCCTGCCATGGACTGTTTCTCCTCTGTGATGCCCCTCTGCCATGGCACTCTACTTTGGAGCCAGCTGAATATGGACTGAAACTACTATGAACTGTAAACCAAATAAACTCTTTCTTCTGTCTCACAAGAGGAAATGTAAATAAGACACCATTTGTTTGGTTATTTTGGATAATGCTGCTAAGGACATTTGCATAGAGGTTTGAGGAAGAAATGTGTTTCCATTTCTTTTGGATATGTTCTAGGAGTGAGGTAGCTGGATCGTACAGTCATTCTATGTTTAACTATTTGAAGAACTTCCAAACTGTTTTCTAAAGTAGCTTCACTATTTTATATTTCCTTGGTGATGAATGAGGGCTCTGCTTTCCCTACATCCTGTCACTTGTTAGTGCCTGTCTTCTTATTTTTGCCATTCCCATATGTGTGAAGTGCCATCGCATTGTGGCTTGCTTTGCATTTCTCTGTGGTGAGCATCATTGAGCATCTTTTCTTCTACTGGTTTTTTATTTGTATACACATCTTGGTCACTTTTCTCATCGCTAAGACAAAATAGTCTACTCCCAAAATTCTGTCCCTTGTATTCTATCCAGGCTACATACCCTTACCGTGGGTAGCGTTCACATTCAGGGTACAGAACCTTACTCCCAGCAACACATGCTCTTGATCCAGCCACCTCCAGAAAGCTCCACTTATGACTGCTTAAGGCTCTGGGGGACTTGTGGGTACACTACACGACAACTCTTTTATGCCCATAATCTCCTGCTTAGAACCTTAGGAGCTAGATAGACCTCATGAATCTGACATTTTCTGGAGTTCATTAAAATATAAAATATTTTTGGATGTGGAAAGGTCACTGTCTTAGTCACTTTCTTTGTTATTGGGACAACCCACAACTTGAAGGAGGAAAGCTTTATTTTGGCTCAGAGTTTGTAGAGTCTCAGTCATAGTCTGCTAGCTCTAAGGCAGGGCATCACAGGAAAGGGGCCTGGTCGAGCAGAGCTGCTCACCTCATGGTACTCAGGAAGCAGGAAATTGAGGGAAGAGCTGGGAAAGGAAATATAGTAAGTCCCCAACAGGAACATTCAAGTTGTGAACTTTCACAGATAAGAACATTTGCATTACAAACATTTATAGATGAGAACAAACTGCACAAGAAGCTCAGGTGCTTGCTGGACACTGGCACAGTTATACTGCTGTTTGATTATTCTACTGTGTGAGAGTGAACAGCAGTACAGTGCCCAGCCCTGGATGTCTGGAAGCAGAAGGAAAAGCAAAGGTAGTGTGGAAGGGATTGCTGGGAGTTCTAAGCAATCACTATAGAAAGAAAAGTGAAAATACTGTATTGTACCATCCAACTATTTTAAGGTAATTATAAAAGTGTAGTTTATTTACAGTATTTGTATGCATTTGAATATTTTATGCTTGACATTGTATATTTGAGTCAAAGGTGTTTAAGATTCACTTGATCAGGCTTATGTGTGAATCTGGATTATGAATGTTTTTCTGGGATGGAATTTGTTCACAAATCAGGACTTACTGCATATTCTTCTAAGTCAAGCCCACAGAGACCTGCCTTTCCCAACCAGACCCCACCCACTAACAGCCAGCCAGCTATCATGTCCCCATAACCCCAGCTCCTCCTCAAAAACCTCTCTGTGAACACATGAGGCTTTGGGGGAACATCAAGGCATAAGCCATAATGGTAACACTGTTTACAAAAATGTTCAGTTTTCCCAGTAGCATCCTACTACCACACTCTTCAACCTTGGTGCAAAAAATACTATAATTTAACCTAAATGAGATAAAGTATACAAAGCTTCATGTATTAAAGCTATTTTTGTTAGTAGTTTGCCATAAAACAACAACAACACAAACAGCAAGTTTTTCAGAACTTCTGGGATTTAGAATTATAAAGAAAGGATTATAGCTCTGTACGTGCCTTGAGTTCCAGGGCAGGTGGTCTGGTAGGTATTCACCTGCATGTGCCGTCTCTGCTGTCCTTAGAATGTCCCCTGTGGAGCTCTTCCCTTAGGGTCCAATGGGGGCCCCAGAGCGCACGGAGTGAGCTCCAGGCACCCCTTTTCCTTGTTCTGTTTTTCCCACTGTCCTGCCCCAGATCTTTATGATGTGCTCAGTCTAGTGTCACAGCTGCCTTGAAATCTTCATGGCCACCTTGCTTCTGCAGAGAGGGGAAGAAACTGGTGGAGATTAGAGGAGGAAGAGGAGAAGGAGGAGGAAAGGGAGGAGAAGGAGGAGGAACAGCAGCAGGAGGAGGAAGAGCAGGAGACAGTGAAGGGCTAGATGTTCATGTCAGCTTCACTCTCAGACCTCTCCATTGCGTTTCCCACAACCTTTAGCCATGCAGAAGAGAAAGACCTCAGCTGATGCTAGAATCTGGCAAATCAACAGTCCTCAAGACCATGAGGGCTGAGAGAAGGGATGTTTGAATATGTGTTACTCTCACATATTCTTTTGCCATCTTTCTGATGGCATTGACCTTGGCTCTTCCTGTTCTCAGAGGGTCTGCAGGGACAGTTCTATGCTGTCATCTTGAGGTCGTTGAGGAAATGGGTTTCGACTCAAGGCTGAGAGTGAGGTCGTAGAGTTACCACACAGACTCTGGAGAAGGTTTCAAGGAACATTTCCACTTTTATTTAATGCACACACTTATAAAGCAAATGGCAGAGGAGGGGTGCCATACTGGCCAGTTGCAGACTGAAGTGTGCAGAGAGGTGGGCATTTGTTCAGGGCAGCTATGGATTGGTTGTGTGGTTTTGGCCGAGGGAAAAGGAGTCATGACCAAGCAGGCAGGGCTGAACTCTAGATGGCCTTAAACTGGTTTGTACACTTGGAGGTGGGTGTCCTCGAGCTTCTATTATTCTCTTTGTGTGCTAGGAGACATATGTGTGGTATGCTTGACCCAGCCAAGCCTGGATTTCACCTTCAGTTCTACATTAGCAATATGAGTGTTAGCTATTGGTATTCTTCCTCTGAACTCGGTGTGAGTATGTTGCCAGGGACCATAGATTAGAACTATTTCTTTTTTCCTGGGAGCTTTCACCTGGAGACCACTCAGGTGACCTCAGGAAAAGCAGCTGATAAGAAGGAGTCCAGTGCAGGGAAATGGTGTGCAGGCCAAGTAAAGGCAGGAACCAGTGTGTATTGCCCATTGCCTGGTGGTACCCACACCCTGATAGGCTGCCATCTCTTCCTGCCACCCAAGTGGCATGCTCTTGCCTCCTTTCAACAGTCTTCTAATTCAATAGGAAGGAGTTCAGTCTAACTTGACTCTTTACCTCTTGATGGAGACAGGGATGAAGGGAGGGTAGCTGGGGTTACAGGATAGAATGAATGACTATAAGGATGGTATCCTCCTGAAGGCAAAGCTCAGGCAGGCAAGACCCCTGTATCACTGTCATTAGCCCAGCATCTGGGCTGGAACATCCATCCCCCTGGCTGGAACAGAAAACTAGCTCTTACTGGGGCTTCATGATCCTCATAATCCCAGCACCTCCTAAGATGTTCAGTTTTCCCAGTAGCATTCCACTACCACACTCTTCAATCTTGTTGCAAAAAAATACTCTGATTTAATCAGGAGGCTATGTGAACTGGCATCTCTGGAAGCAGTGTCCACTATACTGGTTTGAAAGAGAAACGTCGTTCACTAGTTAGTTTACTGTTGCTTTGTGTAGTCTATGATTCTCCCCTGAAACCAGAAAACAAACAACTAAAAAGAGGCTAGAGCTGCTTTCTGAGGAGCAATTTTCTCCAAATGTGCCTGTCTTCTGAGGTGTGTGAGACTTAGCAGGTGAGAAGGAGGAATGGGTCTGTGCAGTCCCCTGGACTAGTGAGGGAAGGTGAGCCCAGGACTATGGATGGCATCTGCTGGCAATGGGGAAGGCAGCTCTCAGGGGCGCCCTTGTCATTGTTTCTGCAGCTGGATAGCTCTGTTTTTGCAGCTCGGCCTCTCTGCCTGAGTGGGGACCCAAGAGTTGCTATCACGGTGTTCAGTCCTAAGCATTTTAAGGAGCCTTAACTATAGGAGAAGATATTAGCCAGTTTCTAGTTAAAACATGGCACACTTTCTATCTAGATGTTCCCCCAAAGCCTCGTGTCTCATAGGTGAGGCTTTGGGGAAGTGACTGGATCATGGGTGTGATGCTCAGCAGGGAGTCAGTCCACTGATGCGTCTATGGCTAAGTGTGATGGAGAGGTAAAGCCTGGAGGTGGGCATGGCCTGGAAGGGTCTGTCTCCCTCCTCCTCCCTTGATCTCTCTCTCTCTCTCTCTCTCTCTCTCTCTCTCTCTCTCTGCTTCCTGCTATGCCAGGGGCTGTTTCTCCCCTACCATGTTGCTGCCTTAGAGCCAGCAGACCATGGACTGAAAGCACTACAAACTGTGAGCCTAAACATTATGAACCTTTCCTCCTTAGAGTTCTGAGTGTCGGTCTTGTGTGTCAGAGACTAAGTCTCCAAGACTAACCCCACTGCCATCTTTTGCAAAGAAGCTTTTTACAAACTTTTGCTTTACTTACAAACATTCCTAATGGGCCTCCTTAATATCTTACTTTTAACCCAAAATCACTTAGAATCTTTTCATACAACAATCCACATCAGCTGTGTTGGCTCAAACTTGTAATCCTGGGAGACTAAGGCAGGAGGATTCCCACAAGTCCAAGGCCAACCTAGGCTATATCGTGAGTTCAAGGCTACCCTGAACTACATGGCACAAGCCTGTGTCAAATAAATAAATAAATAAATAAATAAGTAAGTAAACAAATAAATAAATAAGATAATCCAAATTCACCATCTCATTCTGAATAAAAGGCAGAGGCCTTAGAAAGTGTGTAGAAGGTTTTAAGTGATAAAGTTTCTGTATATCTGTATAAAGTTTCTGTATACTAATCACTCTATTTCTCCCAAACACCCAACAATAGTGATGTCTCTGTGTTCTTCTGAGAGCCTAGCCCACTTCTACCTCAAGACATTTGTACTTCTGATTTCTATTTCAAGTCCCCTTTCCTCAGATATATTAAGTTCATTCTCTCACTTCTTCAGATCTTTGCTCAGATATCACATCTGAAGTTGTTCATTGCCCCATCCCCTAGACTCCCCTCCTTTTCTCTTCTCTTCTGTTGCACTCACTAGTTGACCAAGATGCATTTTACTTGTATACTGTCCACCATCTAGGCCCAGCCCCACTAGACAGTAAATCCTGAGGAAAGAATTTGGGCTTAATTTTGTGACCCTAGTGCCAAAAGAGTTTCTGATACATAGTAGGAGCTCAGTAAATGTGTAATGCACAAATAAGGGAATAGCCCTAACCTAGACACAAACTCTTTATGTGGCTTCCTATGTGCAATAGGAGGCCAAAAATTTCTAGTAACCTTAAATGTAAAAATCCTCACAACTCTTGAAAATAAGAAACAGTGGACTTTCCTCAGACACTGCTCTGTACAGTGCTGCTCTGCACAAAGGCAAAGTAGGAGCTTTTTAACCAGGTGTCTTCCATCGCTCTTTCCCCTCTTGTATCCCACGGTACCTTCCACCAGTGCTCTGCTAATCCACTAATCTTCTTGGTAAGGTATTAAGCGATAAAGGTTTAAGGTGTTACACTCCCGGAGGGCATTAATCCTTTAAAGAGAAATCTTGAAGACCAGCAGTTAGGCAGGATCAGAAAGAATGAATGTCACCAGGTAAAATTTGAAATTCTACAAATTTTGGGCCTGGGGTCACTTTGGAATTCTTTAAGATACTGGGAGAAAACAGACAGTCAGCAGTTTTTAAGCAATGAACATTGATAATTGGAAGCCAAGTGGTAAATACAGATATTGCTTCTTCCACAATCTCTCTCATCTATATACTGGTAATAATAAAACCCTGCAACTTCCAAGCTTAAGCTCATTTCAGAAAATGAATCTCCCTTTTGCATTATTTCTCTTTGTATTACTAGGTTTCTCTGCTACCAGACCAAGATCTGCATTAACCCCAACCCCAAATCAAAGCAGGTGAAACCCTGGGTGTACATAAATACACAGAGACACATTCACACACACACACCTCACCTCAAATACCCCCAGAGTCCAGCCCTTGTTTCTTTGTAGGCTCAGCCAAACCAATTCACTCTTCCATTTCCCACCAGGTCCTTCTGTTTGACTTGCACATTCAGAGACTGAGGAAAACTACTGATGGGAAGGAGTTCACAAGACTCTTTACCAGGAAACTCTGAGGGTTGGTCAGCAGTTCATAGAATTTCCACACCTGGGGTTCAGGGCAGGGTAAGGCCTTTTTGGCTTAGTGATCACCCAAATCATGGAAATCCATGTTCATTTGTGAGCAGCCTTGGCAAAGCCCTGGTGGAATGAGATGTCCTGGACCCCTGCAGTCATTTCCTCTTCCTCCACCTGTCCTTAATCTGGCCCAGAACCAACGAGGAATCTCAAAAGCACTTCAAGTCACGCTCCCCAGGGCTCCATCACAATGTAATAGTTAAGGGGATGCTCGCCAAATGTTGAACTGATGGAGGACCCGTCTTGGATTCTCAGCCTCCGAAACTGTGAGCTAATTAAACATCTTTTCTTTACAAAGAGGTTAGCCTCAGGTATTGTGTTATAACAGAAAACAACTAATAAAGGTTCTAAATCTGGCATGAGGTCAAGTTATGACCCAGACATTTCACATCATGATCTTATTCATATCTACTTACTCCTACAGCTAAACTGCAATTCTCCTCATTCTCTAGATCTTTTTTTCTTTACCATAAGCACCCAACAAATATTATCTAACATGTAACATGTAATCTCTTCCTAGGAGGACAATTAAACTCAAAAATTGGGAGGACTAGCTAGATTAGCTTGAGTACCCACTTCCTAAAGTTGCTGTAATTGAAAGTGCTACAATATGGATAGCTTAAAACATTAGATATTTATCACTTCTGGGCTCTAGAAGCTAGAAGTCCAAAGACATCAGTGGAGTCATGCTCTGAAGTCTGAGGGAAACTTCTCTTTGCCCCTTCCTTGCTTTGGGTAGTTTGGCAGCCACCTTCGGTGTGCTTTGGCTTATAGACAGGCTGTTCCTGTCTTCCATCTCTACATACCATTCTGTTGGTGTGGCTCTGTCCTTAAATGACTGTTCACTTTTAACTATTTACATCTGCAAAACTCTATTTACAAATTGAGTTACATTTTAAGGTATGGTGAACTTCAACATATCTTTGGTGGGGGAGGCTAAGAATACCTTCATATCTGTAGTACTGGTTAAAAAAGGTTGAGACTTTTTGTGCTGCTAGGTGTTAAAGCCAGGGTCTTATACTTGCTAGGCAAGTATGTACTCTATCACTGTGCTACACTCCCAGCCCAACACATTATTTTTATATTAAAATAAATACAGATAGATAAGATGGCAAACATTCACATTCAAAAAACAAAAATAAAAAAGAGTGTGGTGGCACCTGCCTGTAGTCCCAGCACAAAGAGAATTGCTGTGAGTTCGAGGCCAGACTGGGCTACTTAGTGAACTCAGGGTCAGCCTGCACTACACAAAGAGACTGTCTCAAAAAAATTCACATTCACTTATAAGAAAAAGCCATCAACTTTAAAGATATGTTTGTCATTTAGTGCTCTTGAGTGTTCCCTCTCAGACCTGACAAGGGCATAATTTTCACTTGACTTTCCACTCTTCTCTATTTCCAGTGTTTCTTTGATGGGAAAGTTTGAGAAACTGGATATAAAGTAGGAGCAGGCTTGACTGCATATAAGCAAACATCTAACTTATCATCGGTGAACTAAGTCCTGGTGGGAGGTGGTCTGCTTATCCAGAAGTCTGTGCAGTGTGCTCTGTCTCATAGTTTCTGAGGGATCCCTCTGCCTCCAGCGTCTTGTGTCTGTTCCCCAGGTGAGAGGACAAAAGAAGAAAAGCACAACCACATCAAGTCTCCTCCCTTCCTAGGAGCCTTGTTCAGCCCTTTCCACTTAAATCTCTTTGGCCAACACTCTGTCCCCTGGCCACTAGAGCTGGGAAATGCATTTTTCAAAAAGCAGGCCTAGATCCTATGGGAAGGAGAGAAAGGATGTTGAGTAGATAAGCTGTTGCATCTTTCCTGATAGTGTTCACATCTTGCTTCATTCCATTGGGCTACAATGTTTCTAGGCATATAGGAAGCATGTGGGTACCTGTATTTTGATTACAAAGGATCTTTTTTTCTTGTAGGCAAGACATTAAACATGAAAAAGATGTGAATGATTTCATGTAGTACATGACCGAATGACAAAATGGTGCCACAAAACCCAGTGGAGAGAGAAATCAATTTGAGTTATGTAGGGGCATCAAGAGAGGAGTTGAAATATGAGCTAAATTTTGAAGGTTGGGTAGGATCAACAGCAGCTGTCATGAAACCCTGTTTATATCTCATGTACATGCTCAGACAGCAGAAGAGGAAAAAACCTGTATGCAGCCTCTTCCTCTTACTGCAATCTGGGTGAGTCTGCATGTGTATCCTATACCAAGACACACATCTTTTGTATCTCTTTTTCGGACCTGACTACCTTAGATGGCAGAACTGGCCAGAATCAGGAACCCAAAACTCTACTGCTTCTTGCTACCTAAACACACATCAATCATTCCCTGCCCAGACTGATCCCTGACACCTTCGGTCACCTTTCCCTCCAGGCCGACTCCCAGTACCCAGAACTTGCCCCACTGAAGGTCCCTCCCACATGAGCTGTCCTTGTCCACTTGCTACGTCTAGGGAGTACTGCTAATCTTTTTGTGGCTGCTGGATATTATCTGATCTGTCCCTTTTCTCCACACAACTTTTTTTTTCTACTTCTTAATGTATTCCTACCATTTTACGTTAGTAGTATTCACTAACTAGAAGACAGGTGTTAGGGCTCGGGCCTAGAAGTTCCCCAATGCCTCATGCAGTCATAGGTAGGGATTTGTCAGAAGTGGCTGGATCTAGAGTGTGTGACACTGTAATTGACTCATGGTGCAACACTAGGGTCAAAGGCTCTAGGATTAAGTGTGTGAGTCCTGCCTGCCCCAAAAAGCCTGGATTAGATATAAGGGATAGAAAGAGCTGTCATCATCCTTTTTTTGCCTTCTGCCCACCATGAACTGTATCTCCTTCGCCATGTCACCCTGCCATGGAGCCAGTCAATTATGGACTGAAACCTCTACAAACTGTGTGCTAAATCAATCTTTCCTCTTTTAAGTTTGGATGTAGGGTATTTTGTATCAGCGAGAAAAGTCACTAAAACAATGGGTTATGAAAGGGGTGCAGAGAGAAAGGTCGTGGCTTCTGAATTTTAAGAAACACTTTGGAACTCATGATAGAGAAAAAAACTGAAGGGAAAAAGTTGAATATTAAAAGCTAACACTCATTCAGAACACAGAAACCATGCCAGAAACAGAAGGTATGGAAGAAACCAAGAAGAAACTGGAGTGAGGTTTTCCTTCCACAAGGGGGAAAAAATTAATTTGGGGTGGTGGAAAAACATTCAGCCACTTTGTGAATCTCTGAGAAAGCCTGTACCAGCTGTGCTTGAGGGAACTAGAGCAGAAATCTTGATCTGATTCTGGGAGGGGCTGTTAGAGTCAAAAGTCTGAGCACTCAGTCAGCAGCTGAGTATTTTCCTGGCTGGTGGGGAGTAGCTTGGGAGGGGCACAGACCTAGGCTAGCCTTCGGAGTGTCTACAGTTAGGCAAGGGGCTACAGAGAGGTCTGGCCTGAGCAATGCAGGCAATCTAGGCAGGACACAGGCTGGAACGTCAGACATGCCAGCATGAATTCATGATGGCCAAAGATGAAGGACAAGTTCTTTTTCCACATCCTAGAAAACCCTCAGAGCTTGGCCTCACCCAGGGGAAAAAACAGCAGGGGAAAACTGACAGAGAACCTCCAGACAAGGGGCTTCCTCTAACTAAGGCTAAGCTTTCTGCTTTGAGCAGGGAATGAGATCTGGAGACAGAAATTAACTGAGAGAAAAACAAGATAAAGAAACATCATTGGCCAATGAAATTTGGATCTACTGTAGTTTTTTGAGATACTACTTATCTAACTAAAAAAATTTAAGTTTTTTTATTAGAGAGGGTCTCACTTTGTAGTGCGGGAGGGGCCTGAGCTCACTATGTAGCCCAGGCTGGCCTCAAACTCATGGCAATCCTCCTGCCTCTGCCTCTTGAGTGCTTCATTTACAGGTTCACCACCACACCTGGCACTTTGGAATATGTTGTACTGATCGCTGATAGGTGTGAGTCACCATGCCCGGCATTGCTGTATGTGGTTACTGGAGATTGAACTCAGGACACTGGGTTTGCAAGGCAGGTGCCGGAACCACTGAGCTAAAATCCTTGGACATAAAATAAATTTTTATCTTAAAATAGATTGATATTTACTGAAAATAAATATACCCATATACCCCATACCTAGTTTCCCCTATTACCACATCTTTTAGGAGGGTGCATTTCTCATAATCATGAAAATATTGATTTTAAAATTACTATTAATTAAAGTATACATATTACTCAGGTTCTTGAATTCTAACCTAATGTATTTTTCTAGTTCAGAACCCTATGAAGATATTATTTTGCCTTCAGTTCTCTCTTATTTCCTTGGGATCCTTGTGGCTAGGATAGTTCCTCAGATTTTTTTTGATGACCCTGTTAGTTTGGGGGAGCGCTGGTCAAGGGCTCATTTGTATGGCGTCTCTCAGCTAGAACTATCTGATGCTTTCCTTATTATTAGACTAAAGTTCTGGGTTGAGAAAGTGCTACTCTCATCCGAGACAAGGTGTCCTTTTTAATACTCACTTTGACCACCTGGTCAAGTTACTTTTTTCCCTCCTGCAGTGTGGAGGAGGTTACTGTGTCTTGCTAAAAGTCAAGGGGACAGAATTCTGTTCCAGCACATTTGGGCACAGAGTTCTGCATAGATTTGTCTCTTTCCCTCTATTTACTGATTTACTAATACCAATATAAATATTAGTAAATGGATATTTATTTTATACTTGTGATTGTAATCAAATAGTGCTTTATTTTTTGCTCATATATATATATGAGCATACATATGTATGTATATACGTATCGATACGTATATACATACATATGTATGCATATGTATGTATGTATATACATATGTATATACGTATCGATACGTACATTCATATATATATATATATATATGTATAACCTTTGGCCACTAAAACTCTTTCAATTGGTTCTCGTGCCCCTTTGTCATCACCCCTGTGTAGTTAATATTTTTTTGTTCGTTTTGGGGGGAAGCTTTTCCTCACCATCAGTCACAACAGGATGCTTCAGGCTCATGTCAAACATTTCCTGTACCAGAATTAGCCATTTCCCTAAGGAGTCCTGGTTCGTTTTTTTTTTTGGAGAACAGTATTAAAAACAAGATCTGGGTGATAGGTGTATTGGTTGTTACGAAATTGTTGTATCCAGGGTCATTTGGGTGACAGAAGACGCTCATGTACACTTTATCTATAGCTTTTTCAAATAATCCATCTCTGTCCAGATGGTAAGCCAAACACGAGTTCCTGTGGTGTTTTCAGCTCTGTTTCTGCCCTACCTGTTCACTCCAGCCTCTTCCTCCGTTTGTCTGTCACCTCCTCCTCCAACACGGAAAGACCTGGTGGCCACCGTCCACCATGAACCGCTCATTTCCAGTTCATGTGTGTGGTTTATACAGGTTTCATCATCCACTGGTGCTTCTGTCAGTTTTCTTGGCACTTGATCTTTCCACCTCTGACACCCATCCCTTCACTTCGCTCGCAGGCACGACCTCGGTTTGGTGACACGCATGCGGGCTTGACAGGCGTCTTCCGTGAAAGTCCATTTGCTCGGTTTCCCCGGCCCTCTGACGCGGCGAGGAGCCGAATCGGAGGTCAGGTCGGAGGCGGCCGGCGGGTGGGAATTCCCTCAGCTCACCGCAGCTGCTGCAGAGCCCGGCCGCCGAGTCCCGGCCCGCGGGCCACAGAAAAGAGGAAGCGCCCCACACTCCTCGGCTGTCCTCGCCGGGAGGCGCGAGAGCTCTGGCAGGGGGCGGCACGCCAAGCCCGGGAGCGTCGGCCGGGTCGGTCGCAGCTGCCCTGCTCCTCCCAGGCCTGCGGCGGCTCCGCTCCCCGAGCCCGGGCGGCCGATCGCTCCCGCGGCCACCTCACTGGGCCTCCGAGTCGCTCCGCGCCGCGCGGCCCCGCCCCTCCCGACAGGCCCCGCCCACCGCCGAGCCCGCGCTCGGAACCCTGACGAAGCTCGCCGGAAATTCCCGAAGCCCCTCTTTTTCCTTCCTCTCCTTTCCCTGCTCTCCCTTTTCCTTTCACCCGGGTTCCCTCGGCCGTGATTTCCCCCTCCCCCTCCTTCCTTCCCCATTTGAAATCAAGATGGAGGCTCGCGGCTGCCACCGGCGCCCGTGATCCCGGAGATCCCGGAGCTCCGCCGCCTGGCCCCCGCCCTCGCCCTCGCCCTCGCCCTCGCCGCCGCGCGTCCGGCGCGCCGCTGCCCGCGCTCCGAGGCCGTGGCTCCGCGCCCCCGCCCGCGGCCGCCTCGCGCTCCCGGGCGGCGTCCTGGTCTATGTGGGCGCGCTCCTCAGGCCGAGCGGCCGCCGCCCGCCGCCGTCGCCCCGGGGAGCTGCGTCCCCGCGCCGGGCGCGGGCAGCCGGGCGCTCGGCGTCGCCAGGCCCGGCGCGGAGCGGGCGGCGCGCGGCGCTAGGGGCGCGGGGCCGAGGCGGGTGCGGCTGCGGGCGCCGCCTCAGCCATGAGCGGGAGCAGCGGCAGCGGCGCCGCCGCCCCCGCCGCGTCCTCCGGTCCTGCCGCGGTGGCCAGCGCGGCGGGCGCGGGCTCGAGCTGCGGGGGCGGCGCCGGCGAGGGAGCCGAGGAGGCGGCCAAGGACCTGGCCGACATCGCGGCCTTCTTCCGATCCGGTGAGTGCCCCGCGCCGCCCGCCCGCGCCCGCACCGGCGCCCGCCGCCGGGCTCCGGACTGGACCCGGGCAGCCCCCGGCCTCCCTCCCCGCGGCCCCGGCCCCGCGGCCCTGGCGCCGGCTCTTTGTCTCTTTCGCCCGAGGGCCGAGCAGGCGGCGGTAGGGACGGCGTGGGCGGAGGTCCCGGCCCCGAGGCCGGGCGGACGGGCCGGGAAAGCGGGCTCCTCCGGTGCCTGCCGCGGGCATTTGTACCTGGGCCCCTCGATCCGCGGCCGCCTGTCATCTGCCAGCCTCGGTCCACACTTCTGGGAAACCCGGCGGCCGTGACACCCGCCTGCCCGGGAAGGGTGGGTCGGTGGCCGAGGCGACGCGGGGTGAGCCATTGTCCCTGGGGACGGCCCAGCGGTGGCCCCCGGTCCTGCGTGGGTGGCGTGGAGGTGGAGGCAGCGCCAGGTGGCCGGCTGTCGGCCCGGCGAGCGAGGGCGGCCGGCGGGGGGGGGGGCGCGGGGCGCAGGGGGCGTGACGGGGCGTCCTCGGGTCCCCGGCGGCGGCGCCTCCTCCCGCCCGGCCCAGATCCCGCGCGAGCGTCCCCGAGTCCCCGCGTCCCCGCGCCTGGTCCCGTCTGCTCGCGCGTCCTGGCGTTGGCGGAGCAGCCAGAGGAGGCTGCGGAGGCGGCCTCAGGGCCACCGCCGGGCCCGCCGTGGAGGATGCAGACTCCGCGCGGTAGGGCCCAGCGTGTGCGTGGTCCGGGGCGGCTGCGGGATGCGCCCGGGGGGCTTACGGTTCCCGTTTCTCGGTTACCCCTTTCAAAGTCAGCTGCCAGGATTTGGTGAGATAGCTTCAACAATCCGGGTCCCTGGGAGCAGCCGCACCACCCTGACCAGAGGCCTTGGTCAGGAGCAGAAGTTGGCGGTGCCGGTGGATACCTGGACAGGGTGATCTCTGTTTGCTTGATCTTTGCCAGGCGAGGTTATTTTCGATTTATTTGAACGGATTAAATGTGGCTGGCAGTGACAGCCGCCGGCTCTACAGTGTCAGCTTGGGGTTAATATGTCCCCAAGTGCTCCCTAACCCACATGTCCCTGAAGAAAAGCAAAGGTTTAGGAAAACATGAGCCTTTGGGAGGGGGAGGTGTGCCCCCGACTGGCTCAGTAGAGCAGCCCTGTCTTCCTACCTCTTAATAGCAGAACTAGGACTTGTTCTCTTCATGCCCTGAAGCTAAAGTCTAGCCTGTCTTCTTTTTCTTTCTCTACCACCTGTCAGGGAATAATAGATTCTGTGTAGAATTCAGTTCCTTTCTATTAAAAAGGCTCTTGTACCTTGGAGATGGAATTTTTGGTGCGAGACCAGACTTTCTTACATCTTTATTATGTGGAGTTGGAGAATCACTTCTTTTGCTCCTAGGAATCCCGAAAGGCTTCAGGTTGGACTGGACATTCACAGAGAACTGTCCCCACATTATTCCTGCGCTTGGCTTTGCCTAGGTTTGTCTGTGAAGTCCCAGCTGCCTGGGCTCCTGTTGGTGCTCGGTTTAAGCAAGAACCAGGTAATGTCGCACACGGACTCGCTCTTACTCTCCGAAGTGACCTGATAAACTTGCTTTTCCTTTTAGTTGGTGTCAGTTGCAGTGTCCGTCACAGGAGTAGTTTGCAAAGCCTTTTGAAGTGCTTTTCCCTGCTTTGGGTAGCTCTTAGCCCTGCTCTGAGCTTGGCTGTAGCGTGTGAGTCAGGGCAGTCTGGCAGAGTGAGGGGACAGGAGGAAGGCTGGGTGGGTGGCCTGGGCCTTAATGGGTCGGGAAAGACCAAGCAGGAGTCCCTGCAAGGGGCACTTCCCAGGGAGAGCAGCTCTGGCGGCAGCTCTTGGGCAGTTTGGGTTGAATGTGGCTGCCAGTTCCATTGGCACCATTTTACTTTCTTAACTGAGATTCAGTAACAGGAAAGTAGATTCTCACTGACTGAGGAGGGCTGATGAGGGTGTGAGCATTGGTTTCCAGGGTTTATCTGAGCGTGGTCCTTTGGATTGCCACTGTGACCTATGCGAAGGTGGCCTCAGCCTTGGAACTAGGTGTGTTTGGCTGTCCTGTTTTCTTTCCTTATTTTTATTCCTTCTCACTCTACTGTAAGCTTTATCTTTGTAGTCACAGATTGGAAACTGGCACCTGTCATTGGATGAAAGGAGAAAGAACTTGAGCTTAATAGGATTTTTAAACAATTAGCGCCATTTAGCAGCAGAGTGAGCTGCTATGTGCTTTCTCTGTGGGTGAGTGTTTAAGCAGAGATCCTGCCCTAAGTGTGCAGCTGGGCACTTGGGCAGGGTGCCTGTCCCAGAGCTGGACCGGAGGTGATGTTGGAGACTTTCTCCCCTTTTCTGCAAACCTTGTGGTTCTCTGAACCTCTAGTGCTTATGAATTATTTTCTATTTTTATTACTCTCTCTTTTTTTTTTTTTTGAGAGAGAGGGTCTCATTGTGAAGCCCAGGCTGCCCTCGACTCACAGTCGTTGTGCCTCAGCCTCCCAAGTGCTGGGATGACAGGCTTGTGTCCCCATGCTTGGCCTTTTCCCCTTTCTCTTTGGTTTTCAGAGCAGTGGTTGCCCTTCCCCTTTGTTGTTAGTTATTCAGCATCCACCTTGCTTAAGTTCTGTACTCTTAGGCTGTTTTTATCACTCTGTTCATTTTGTCTTTTTTTTTTTTTTAACAGTACTGGGAATTACACCTAGGACCTTCACACTGAGCTACACTTGGGCCCTTTTATTTTTCATTATGTATATGGTCTCCCTGAGTTGCTCAATGTCCGAAGCTGGGCTCCAACTTGTGACCCTTATGCTTCAGCCTCCAGAGTGTTGGGATTACAGGAGGGCACTGCTGTTTGGAGCTCACTTTGACATGCTTGGTCACCCATTTATGACCTAACACACACAGTGAGCAGGTCAATAGTGTGCAAGTGGATTGAGCTGAAGAATACGATCATGCATTAAAGGGCAGCTGAGCGATTTTCTGCAAGTGTTAGTAAATTTCAAACTTCACTCTTCTTCTCCTAGGGCTCAGCATTGAAAAAGATAAAGCAGATTTCAAAGGAAAAGCCATCACCCAAATGAGCCAGTCAAGTTTTTTTATATTTTAAGATGCGAAGTCAGACTGTTAGGTGATGTGAGTGGAACTCGGTAGAGGTGGGGTGGAGGCCGGAAGCCTGCCCTGGCCAGACTCTGGTGTTCTTTCCTGGATGCCTCTCATAGCCAGGACGTTGCTTACATTCGTTTTCAACCCCAGTGGGACCAATCAGTTTTATTGCCAATCTATTTTGGGGCCCTGTGCTTGTGGCAATAAATCATTCTTTCAGAGCTCCCTATTTAACCTTGCAAGAGTGTGTTCGTTCCTGTGCGTGTGCCCGCGCTTACATAAATGCATTATTTTTAACCTGCCAGGCATGCTTTAGGTCAGCCTCGAATGAATGTGTGGAGAATAAAGGTTTGTGGTTATTCCGCAGCTATCGTGCTTGGGGATTCTGACCCTGGGCTCCTTGCTGTATGCCCCCCACCCCCAAGGAATACGTGGTAAGAATCAGCCTGTCACTGTGACGGAGCAGCACGCGTTCCTTTCTGTATTTTGATATGTGATTTCCTCATGGAGTTGAGGAAGGCTTTTCACATTTGTGCCCCTAACACCACCCAGGTAACGGGACTCCAGGCTTGCTACGTGGCATCTGTTGATACTCAGAAACCTCTGTTGATACTCAGATACTCAGCTTTCCCTCTTTTAAACATCAAAGTAATTGTTGAGGCCATTGGTGCCGACAACAGTTTCCAGTCTGTGACTACAACTGAAAAATGTTTGCTAGTGAATTTGACTTCTCCTTTTTAGGTGGCACAATCAAACTCAGTTTTAGAAGACAGCAAGGAGATATTTCTAAAAATATTCTTGTAGGAGACTTCCTAGAAATCAAAGAGCAATAAGATAATTATTAAAAGAAGTTTTTCATTGAGACTGTATAAACTGGCTTATTGATGTGGGATATTGTATTTATTCCCTTTGCAATTTAACTATCCAAGTTTCAAATGAAGATTTAAATGAAGCCATTTTAACATTTAAATGATTAACCTGGATTTAAATGAAGCCAGTGGGGATGTTGTGGTTTGAATATGTTCTTTAAATATATGTTAGAAATATGTAATTTAGAATGGTCTTTTTAAACTTTTTAAATGTTATGATAAATTTGGGATATGTTCCCAATTGAAAGTGAAAGATGCATTTGAAGTTGTTATAATTTAAATCAGCTGGATCTGTTTATTTTTGTTTATTGACTCTACTGAGAGAGTAAATTTTTTCTTATACCCTTGTCAGAATTCTAGATAGAAGTCAAATGTCTTTTTGCTAGCTGCCTCTTAACCTCACAGTAAGGTCACTTATGTTGCTGGGGATGACCTGTGTTTTACTGTAAAAACAGTCATAACAACCTCCTTCATTGCTCCTCCATTCTGTAATGAATTGGCTTGTATTTCCTCAAGTGCACTGTCTTGACAGATTTTTAGTAGCACCACAGGCGGGCAACAGTAGGGAGCAGGCAGACAGAGATAGCGGGTTTGAGTGAGAATCCCTCTGCATCCGGCACTGTGGTCTGTTCTCGTGCATTTCTCTCATCCCTGCCTCTTGGAAGTGCTCAGCCCAGCAGCTTTGGGGGGCCTTGTGGGAGAACTGATGTTTTCCTGGTGGACAGGACACTGTTTGTTACATGGTCTCATTCCTTTTTCTTCTGATGGGTGGGCGCAGCAGCCAGTGGGGTCCCAGGTAGGAACATGGCCCAGTGGCTTAGGCTACACAGCTGGGATTCCTGTGAGCTTTTCTAGATTGTGCTGAGGAGCTCTGCCTGAGCTGGGCCACTTCTCCAGGATTCTCCACTGAAGAAGTCTGGCTGCTGTATGACTTAGTCAGAACCATTCAGAGAATTCTGTGTGTACACCTTTAAGTGAGGGGAAAGTAGCACGAGGGAGTAGAAAAGGCACCGTGAGGCCTCCTTGTGCCACTGTCAGCCTGCACCTGGTCCAGCGCTGTCCCAGGGCGCTGGTCCGACTCCTATGCCCCTGAACATGCCTTGCTTGGCTCCTCGCTCTCCACAGAGCCTGGTCCCTCCCAAACCTGGACTTCACTCCAGCTCCCTGCCAGGTTATAAAGATGAAACGGAGATTTGGACTGGAATGACCAGTGTGGTGGCCAAGCTTTTTGTCATTACGCCTTATGTGAAGTCATCTTGTTTATGGGAAATCTTGCTTCCACATTTAATGGTCAGCAAGTACATAAGTACACGTTTCACTCCTCAGTCACTAATGGAAACAGTTAATTTGCTTACTCTGTAGGGGTGTCGTTATGTTGCTTTCCTCCCCTTGGTTCCTTCTCCCATAAAGAAGCCTCTGGAAGCCTAATGATGGACCATTTGCCCTTTGGGAAATGTTCTGTGTCACAGGTGCGAGAGCCCGAGTGAGACTTCATCTGGGAGGCAGCGGGAGCTGACCTGCGCAGAGGGGCAGTTTCTGAGGTTTCTGCCTTATGGACAGAGTGGAAGCTTTAGTCTGACGACAGGTGTCCTGCGGAGATATAAGACCTCTTTGGGTGGTAAATGTCCTTGAGTTTTAGATCACTGCTTTTGATGAGCCATGTGTCTCTTCTTGTCTGGTGGGAAGACTGCAGAGTTACCTGTGGACAAGGCAGGTGTTTTGGGACATCACTCTGGTTTTATCGTGAGTGGGTACATTTTAGCAGTTACACCGGTATTGGTATCTCTCCTGAAAACTTGGTCCACACAGACTAAATTCTAAGTCTTGGGTTACTTCCTTTGATTTATTTATTTTTTTTGGAGACAGGGTCTCGTTTTGTAGTTCAGGCTGACCCTGAATTCACTGTGCAGCCCAGGCCAGCCTCAAACTCAGCAATCCTCCTGCCTTTGCCTCTTGAGTGCTGGGATTACAATGCCTGGTAGTTGGTTCATGTCTTCACTATTGATTACATTTGAGGTTTTTATTTTATTCACAAGAGGGAAGCTCTTGTAAGCCACCACACCTAGTATTGTGGTATGTGGTACTGATTGCTGGTGGGCGTGAGTCACCATGTCTGGCATTGTTGTATGTGGTTACTAAGGATCGAATTCGGGACCTTGCACTTGCCAGGCAGGCACCGGAACTGCTGAGCTAATCCTTGGCCCAGTCTTGGGTTACTTCCTGTCAGGAGTGTCCATGACAGGTCATTTGCGCTTATTTTCTTCCCACTGTAGCCCAGGCATAGACAGGGATGAGTTCTGTATGATTCATGTTCAAGAGTTTTTCTAAGCAGTGGCAGGTTTGTTTGGGTAGCTGTGTGACCCTCACTTCCTTTCAGTTCAGGTAGGAGGTAGAGGGTGTGCTGTTCATTACTGCTCTGCCGCTTGAAGGCTAGGCTAGGCCTTGCTGTCTGTTTGAACTTAGCAATAGCACACTGGAGGCAGGAGTAGATAAACTGCAGTATATCCATTCTGTTAACGCTGAGCAGAAGCAGGCACAAATAAGATTCCATTTATATCTGACATTCACAGAGAGACAGGGCTGTAGTAAGCGAGAGCAGACCAGTGGTTGACTGCTAGGAGTCGAGGTGGCAGAGTGGCTGCAAGGGCAGTAGGAGGCTGCTGGCAGATGATGGGGCTGCGCTGATGATCCCATTGCTGTGAGTTAAAGTTCCTAGGACGAATCCTGCCAACCCTGCTCAGCTGTTTCAGATAGATTATTGAGAAATGCTAGGAAACTGAGAGAAAACCTTTATTACAAATAAGATGAACTACATGTATTCTGTGTGATTTAAAAAGGGCTTACTCAAATAGGCAAGAAGGAATGATTCAAAAGGAAAATTTAGGCAGACATTTTAAAGAAAGACAAATAGCCAGTCACTATTCAGCCTGACTAGTAATCCAAAAAAAAAAAAAAAAAAAAGTACAGCTAAAAATGAAATACCAACAAACAGTGAAGCTAATGTAAGTCAGTCTGTGAAGAAATTTGAACGCAGTTGAATTCCTTTGGGGAAGATCTTCTGTTGGTTTGAAAAATAATAATAGTTGCTCAGACTGCACTATGTAAGACCAAACTGTCTTTGATTGCTAAGAGTGGTCTAGGGAAACTTTAAAGATAGGTAAGGGGGACATAAGGGTCTCTTTGTGATGTCCTTGAGAATTACCATCATGGGACTCTGCCCAGCGCTAGTTCAATTCTGATGACTTGAAACACAGACTAACTACCTCAGATAGGAAGTGGAGCTTGAGTCTGGTGCTTTCGACTATTTGGTCATCCTGACACCCTGGCTAACTTGGATAGGGGCGGGCACCATGTCTGTGGTCAGATTTTCCCAGTTGCGTGATTTTTGCTGCTGTTCAGATAGAAAATGACGAATAGCACGTGTAGTATGGTCTGTAGTGCCTTATTATTCCTAGCATTAAAGAATTTTTGAGAGGCGTTTTCCTTTGGGGGAAGGAGTCCGGCATTAGTGGCTGTGTGAGGTCGCTACCTTCTGGTCTTCAGCCTTTGATGGTAGCTGGCATGCAAGGGAGCATGACTAGCTCAAAACACAGGCTGCACAGGGCAGAGTATATTTCCCACTTTCATGGGTTAGCCATTCACTTCCATCTGTGTTTTGCTGCTCTTGTCCTAATATATTGTGTCCAGGAGCCTGGAGAACTTGTGCTAATCAGATAGTTTCTTTCCATTCCAGTTCAGGTCACTGTAGCTGGACAGTCTGTCCACAAGACAGCTCCTCATGGGGAGATTTCACTGTGAAGTCACTTAGTGCCAGCATTTTGTTAGCTGGTGAATTTATTTTCAAATATTTAGTTGCAGAATTTGCAAGATTCGTGCCTGTCATTTCTTGGTGGCATTGTTTGTTGGATACTATCTCTGCTTTGCTGGTTGTTGAATTTCTGGTTGGGTTCAGCCTCTTTGTGAAATGGAACCTGCCCTCTAGACCAAAGCTCTGGAAACCTTTGATTGTGAGCTTCAGGCCGGATTCAGGCATGATAGGCAGTCTTGTGTTGCTGCTTCCTCCCTTGCTGGTTCCTGCACCCCACCACACCCCCTTAGCAGTGAGCCCTAGGAGCAGAATGAGAGGGCAGGGCCACGCTCCAGGAGTGAAGTGACAGTGTGAAATCAGAGTCCATAAGTGACTAACCCTAACACGAGAGGATTCAAAAGGCAGTAACACACTTGCAGTGTCACAGGGTGATATTTAAAATCTTGTGTTTATTTCCTTTTTTTCTGAAACCCATTAATGCCAATTCTGTCTTTTAGGAAAATCCAGCAAAATCTTTCTTTTATCACTGCCACTTCTGTTTACCATTTAAGTGCCTGCGATTTGCCAGGTACCATGTAGTGTTTTATATATTTTTTTGTCTTGTGGACTCAGATCCCCTCTTCAGCAGGTGGATGCAACTTCTGTGTCGTGGATGAATCTGTCGGTTTCTCCTGAGGGTGTTTGACCTGCTCCAGTTTGTTCTGCTTGTAATGGCGCCAGCTAAAATTTAAACTCAGGGCTGCTTGTCACAATGCGCCTTCATCCCCTTAGCCTCCTTGACACTCGTATCAAGTAATACAGTCCTGTATTGCCATTGAGAGTCTTTAAAACTGCATGTGTATATCGCTGTGTGATGAAGATCAAAGCTGTAATAGAGCAGTCTCATGTCAAACAAAAGTTCAGTGAAAGATTGCAGAGAATGAAAGTATGTATTTTTCTCACATTGGTTTGAGTCTTGTAATGCTGTTTGCGGGTCTTTCCTTGCTTCACTTGATAAACAGGGATAAGCAGGGATAAGTAGGGATGCCACTTTCACACAGACAATCCTAATGGCTTCTGTTTTCCTAGTGAGGAATGGTGGACAGGTTGAGCTTCAGCCTGGGGAGAAAGTGACACTTCTGTTTCCCTGGCTGCCTGGGCGGGATCTAAGTGCTCTGGAGGAAATCTTTTCTGGGACTTAACTGCCTAGGGCGGAGTTGGAGGAGCTCCTGGGGAGCTAGCCAAGGAGGGAAGTTTCTTGGGCCCTTGCTTTGTGACACATTACAACGATTACCAAGGCTTCCTTTCCAACTTAGGAAAGGACAAGGAGAGGCAGAGGGAGGGGCAGGTGGCTGTTGAGCTGCTTTTCTGGGGACAGTTTTGTAAAGTGGGTGTGGTGATTCCTGGCTTCTCTATATATAGTTATTTTGTTGCAGGCATTCATTTCTTTGCTGTTATTCACCAGTAGATAGATGATGTTACGGGGCAGCAGTAGGGTTATTTCCCACTGTCCTTTTATTGAGACAAGGTTTTTTAGTTAGTAAATACATTTTCAACACTCACTTCATTTGGTGTTCCTCATATCAGAAGGATGACTTGGTTTTTGTAAGACTCTGGTTAGGTTAACACCCACGTAAGATTCCTGAGCCCTTTGTTTCTCGGCATCATCGTCACTCTGGAAATATGTTGTGTTTTTCCATAATTCTCTGTGTAACACCACACTTACCTTGGAATTTTAATAGAAAGTAGACACTATGTAATCAGAAAGTATATTGCTCTCTAAAAATGTACACTTTTCCTCCATTTGGCCTTAAGAGTTTCTAAAAGCTTCAAGCTTTTTTTTACTTTAGTTTAATCCTCAGCTTTTGAAAATTCTTACAGTAAAAAGAACAGGATTGGATGCTGTTTAATGTGAAATGATGGGTTGCTTTTGACTTTGTAGTGTAGTATATCTTTTCTTTGGACTGGCCTGGGGACTGCATTGAGCTACATCACTAGTTCCTTTTAAACTTTTGATTTTGAACAGGATGTCAGTAAGTTACCCAGGCTGGCCTCAGACTTGTGATTCTCTTGCTACCGCCTCTGAGAGTGCTGGAATTACACATGTGCACCACCATGCTTGGCTGTGAGATGTGTACCTTTATGATAACAAAGGTGATACAAAGCCCAGATCTGGGTCAGTTTTATTGAATTATGATTGCACTGTATTATTTCTGAATATTTATAGTTGGTTCATGTCTTCACTATTGATTACATTTGAGGTTTTTATTTTATTCACAAGAGGGAAGGAACTTGGTTTTGAGAAGCCAGAACACATATTCAAAGAAGTAAGAGTACTCATTTCTGAGTTGTCATGGTTTCTCCACATTTGCTTTTTCTCTCTTTCCCTTTCTGTCTCAGTCTCTATGTCTTTTTCTGTGGCTGTAGATACATAATTTACATTTTTTATTTCTGAATCATTTGATAGGTTTTTTTTTTTTTTGGTGTGATACTGAGGATTGAACTCGGGACCTTGTGCTTGTGTGACAGATGTGGAACCACTAAACTATCCTTGGCCTGAATCATTTGAGAACAAATTATAACCTTTACCTGCAAATGGTCTGGCATTTATTTCTATACAAGGACCTTACATAATGATAAAGATTAATTTTGGTATAGTATCATCATCTAAAGCTACTAGTTGTAATAAAATTTCATCAGTTGTGTCAGAAACATCCTTTACAACCACTAAAAAAGGTAGTCCTGTGGCGAACCACATGCTACTTGTGATTGTCGTGTGTCTTTGGTTTCCTTTGATTTCAAACATCCCCTCAGCTGGACTTCCCTGGTACTTCTGAAGATGTCAGGCAAGTTATCCTAAAGACCATCCCTTGGTTTGGGTTGCGTGATTCTTCATGATTAGTTTGAGGCCATGTGTTTTTGGCAGGAGGACTGTGCCCTTCCCAGATCACACTATCAGGAATGCATGATGCCAGCTGGCCCAGTGCAATGATGTCTGCCTGCATCGCTTTGTCACTACCAAATCTCTTGCTGCCCTGAACCTTGGTAATTAGTTGGCTTTTTGTAGGGAGATAATTTGAGGTGATATAAAAATCCTCTTTATCTCCCTCTTTTCATTAGCTAGTTATTAGTTTCTATTGCTGATCTTCACCCAGATCACTTAGTACTGATTTTTGCCAAAAGGCTCTGACTTCATTGCTCCTTCTGTGTTTGGTTGGCCTTCTACTCTTTTTGCTCTACTTCTTTATGTATCTGCATGTCACTGTATGCAATGAGTTATAATTCTTTGATATTATTGTTTAGTTTGATGCTCAGATATCTGAAATTTGACTATTGTGAGTCCCTTCAGGTGGGCTCATTTATGTTCGAGACTTATTTCCATCTGATGGATTGATTAGCACTTTCTTGCACAGTAAGTTCAAGGAATATCTTGTACTCCCATGCCCCAGTCCTGGGATCAACCATTTCTGTAAGGAGCCCCAGTTACTTTTAGCAGAGAGTGGGATTTAAATCCCACCTGACTGGTAAGGGCACTTATTGTGACAGGGGTGTCAGTGCTTGCAGAGCCCCTTAGTGAGCAAGCTGTCCTGTAAAGACACATACACACATACTTTTATGTGCACATATTTATACAGAGTTAACCGAGACAAACAGACTGCACTATCTGTAATAAAAACCTGTGTTTATACTCATGCCTCCAGATCCAGTCCAGCCCACAGAGTTCATTGTAAGTCTCTGCCTTGCTCTGTTTGTAATTCTCTGACAAGAACCTGGTTCCTATTATAGCCCGTATATTTACTTCTTTACTCAATCCTAGAACATGCACAAAGTAATTTCAGAATGCCAGTCCATGCCCAGGCTATACGTGAGCCTCCACCTTCAGTTTGAACTGTTTACATCAGCAGTTAGCAGTAAGCTTCTGTTCAGCTCAGACCTCATCAGTCAGTTGTCCCAGCAAAACAGAAGAAGTTGTGCTGTGCAGCTCCCCAGAGAAGTGTTAAGGGAGGAGCTGCCAGACTCCATCAGCAGCTTACTGTCTGGTGATATTATACAGAATTGAAAACTAGGGAATTGCTAGAAAAGAAAGGAGATTCATTTCTAATAGATACAGTTTACCAAAGTGCTGACTATTGTGGGAAAAGTTATCATCTTCATCTCAGCGTAGTAAGTGCCAGAGAGAAGAAATAAAGAAAGTGTTGAGCTCATTAGATAGGTAGTGAGCTCACGGAGTGAGGACAGGTGCATGATAGGTGAGGGTGACTTAGGCTCATCTTTTCTCAGGTATCCAGTTCATTCAAGTGGCAGAAGAGGCTGACTTCGTGTTTTAAGGTCATGAATCATGACATGAAAGAGCAGTGCTTGCTGCCCTCCACTGAGTAAATGTTCCCTCCCAGAGGTCACTCGCAGTCAGTTTTATGCAGTGATGTTTCTGCTTCTGCATCAGATTTCTGGGAAGTCTGTTTTTTCTCTCTCTCTCTCTCTCTCTCTCCCTCTCTGTCTCTCTTTCTCTCTTCTCACTGTCTCTCTCTCTGTCTCTCTCTCTCTCTCTCTCTCTCTCTAACACTCTCAGGCCCAGAAATCATGGAACTTACGTCAGAGGCAATGGGGGTTTTTTTTGGTACCAGGCTCAAACTCAGGACCTTGTGCTTGCCAGGCAGGTGTGCAGTGCCACTGAAATATATCCCCAGACCTGTAGGTAAAGTATTTGCTGTTCTGTTTCTCTGCATAAATGATGGTGTGTAACAACGGTTTCTGATACAGGAGACAGACTCACTTTCATACATTGTGTTCTGTACTTTCCATAAATGTCCTCATGCTGGGTAAATTGTGTTCTGGAAAATTTGACCTCTGAACTTCTGTAAGTCTTTCCTATGACCAGACATCAGGAAAGAAGAATCTTAACTTGCTTATTAACACTTTAACAAGGAAAAGCTTTTGATATTGAGAAAATTTGGAGATTAAAAGGTCATGACTGTGTGGGGCAGGTGACTGCTGATGGGGCAGAAACTTGGGAATGTTTGGGGGGCTGTGGAGATGTTCTGGAATTAGTTGGTGTGGTGAGAGCATAGTGAGAATGTGCTAAAGACCACTGATTTGTATTCTTTAAATGGAGTGAACTTTAAATCTGTAAATTAGTACTGGTTCAAAAAAGGGAAAAGTACATGGCCAATTTGTAGCATATTTCATATTCTTAAATAAGTTTTTGGATGCTTCCTATGTATTAGCTACTCTAATTTTCATAGCTGCTTGAAAGGTGGCAGTGGTGCCTAGTTTTAAACCAGAGAAAATTGAGCTTAGAGTTCACTTGTTCAGATAAGGTTTGGGGAAGTCTTGAGGTTGCTAAGTTCCCAGAATGTTGTGCAGGTGGTCACAGCTTTGAGCGCCAGCAGGAGCTTGCCTGGCCAGGGATAGTGTTTTTTTTGCTTTGACAGGTGTCTCACGCTGAGGTGTTTGACTCCATTTTAGAAGGAAATTTTGTACTCCCTCTACATCTTTAAACATTTCTGTAGGGGGAAAAAAAAACCCCTTGTGTTTAGAGGAAGGCATTGTAGAGAAGATCTGATCTTCAGTTATATAGTATCATATTTAAAATTTTATAGACAGCTTGGATTAGCTTTTTAGGAAGTCTCAGTCAAAAAGCACAGATTGCTTTGTGCAGATTGTCTTGGACCTAGAGATGTATTTGAGGATAGTGAAGGGCACCGCTGAGAAAGTTGAAACTGATCTTCAGAAATTCTGGTTAAGTTGAAGGGAAAAGTAGCTTTTTGCTAGGCTTTAACTAGAAGTGATCTTAACATGAAACTTCCTACCCAGTGCTTTCTTGCTAGTGGAGTTCTGTGTTCTTGGATCTTGGGGTCATACTGCTCACTAGCACTACCACCAAGACATGGGGCACCCTCCATTATGGAATCTCTTCGTTTGCATAGGGTCACTTGTACCTTGCCTCAAGAACTTTCATTGTGCTTGTTTTAAAATTGAGCTGGGGGCAGGGGATTTAGCTCAGTGGTTTCAGTGCCTGCCTTGCAAGGACCTGGGTTCATCCCTGGTAACCACATACAACAATGCCGGTCAGAATGACTTAACATTCACCACTGCCTACCACAGTGCTGGGTGTGGTGGCTCACACCTGTAATCCCAGCACTTGGGAGGCAGATGCAGGAGGATTGTTGTGAGTTCAAGGCTGAGCTCAGGGCCAGCCTGAATTACAGAAAAGCAAAAACAAAAAAACAAAAACAAAAACAAAAAAAATTGCTAGCTGTTTTTCATACAGAGGGCTGCTATCTGTAGTATATAAAGAATTTAAACCCCTCTTCCCAAATTTAAAGACCCAGTTCAAAAATGAGCATCTGAAATGAACACTTTTCAGATGAAGTAAAAGCAGCCAAGAAACATATGAAGAAATGGTCAATATTGCTGGTCATCTGAGAGATACAGATGAAAACTACACTAAGACTCTGTCTCACTCCACAAAAATGACTGCTATCAAGAAATTAACCAACAACAAATGCTGGTAGGGCTGTAGGGACAAAGGAACCCTTCTCTACTGTTGGTGGGAATGTAGACAGGTGCAACCACTGTGGAGATCAGTGTGGAGAATTCTCAAAAAACTCTACTATTACCCTGCCAGGTATACATGTGAAAGAATTAAAAGATTCACAGCAACATTTGTGAGCCCGTGTTTACAAGCAGCTCCAACTTGTCAACCAGATACCCATCAACAGGTGACTGGATAAAGATGTCTTTGTGTTGTTTTTTTTTAAAAAATAAAATGGAGTATTATTCAGGCATAAAAAATGATAAATTTGAGTCATTTATACTTGGATGTACCTTGAGGACATACTCATAAGTGAAATAAATAAGGCACAGATGTGTAAATTCCATATCATTTCTCTGGTATGAGAAACTGAAGGTATAAATGAGTTCCAAAATGTATGATAGGTATTGTGAAATAGTAAGAAAATGTTCAAAGGGAAAAGGAGGTAGGGATAAGTAAAGAAGGAAAAAGAAAAAAATTCATATTAAATAAAAGGAAACTAAGGTTATGTATATAGGTGGCGGGGATTGTAAGGAGGGTAGGGGAAAGGGGAAAAATGAGAAGACATGTTATGTACTGGTACAAATTTTCAATCTTGATTGTGATCATATGTATATATAAAATGTACCAATGAAATACATTTAAAATAAATTCATTAGAGAGATTTTAAAAGTGAAATTGAGCTAGCATTTCACACAGTGTATTTTGGCTTCACTAAGACATCTCACAAAGAAGACAAGCCAGTGTGGGTTTTTTGTTTGTTTGTTTGTTTGTTTGTTTGTTTTAGAGAGGGTCTCGCTTTGTGGTTCAGGCTGGCCCTGAGCTCAGCCTCAGACTCACATCCCAGCAATCCTCCTGCCTCTGCCTCCCAAGTGCTGGGATTATAGGCGTGAGCCACCATACTCGGCACTGTGGTATGTGGTGCTGATTGCTGCTGGGCGTGAGTCTCCACACCCAGTATTATATGTGGTTAACCAGGATCGAACCTGGGTCCTTACGCCTGCAAGACTGAGCTAAATCCCCGACCCCAGGCCAGTGTGGTTTTGCAGTTACTTTTGGGCACAGTCGCTGAACAAAATGAACAATTGAAGGTTTTTGTGCTTTGTAACATTAACACTTTCTCCCCTAATTATTTACATTAAAAACACGTACACAGGTTGGTGTTGTTCTTCTGTGTGGAGCACCTGTGAAGGGACAGAGATTTGACAAGACTAGAGCCTCTTAGTGCAGTGTCTCCTGCCGGGTTGTGTCCTCCTTAGGGCTTTTGGTCTGTCGTCGTTGTTTCTCAGTACCCAATGCCTTGCTTAGAATTAGCACTTGAAGTGTTTTTCATTGTCTGAGGACTTTATGGCATTATTTAATATACAAGGTACTGTAATGAATGAGCTGTTTATCCCCTGAGCAGTGTCAGTAGCCAGGTGCCATACAGCTGGAGAAGACAAAAATAATGTTCAGCCCAGTGGGAGTTCATAGTCGAAGGAGGCAGGATGATTAGGCAGATCATTCTTTTGACCTCTTTTAAAATATACTGGGGAGTAATGTAGAAGTTAAAATGAAAAGAAATGATCAACCAGCTCAAATCTACCTAATTGAAATTGCCCTCAAGGTGAAAATGAAATTTGAGATGCTCTTAAAAAGACATACATAGTATATTAAGTCTCATTTATCACATGCTGATTGATACACATAATGTCTTCCTGTTTCGTGGACGAGGTGTGTTACTGGTAAAGACTGGGGGGAATCATTCTCAGTTCTCTTTTCCTCTTCATCCTTTTCTACTACCAAGTCTTCTGTTTGGCTTGCATTGTTTAGAACAGGGCTTTGGAACCAGGGTCACATCTGAGGTCTCCGACATACATTTTTGAGTGGCAGACCAAGTCATCTTACCCCTTGCTGGATAGGTGCAAGTGGAACTTGGCCTTTTGCCCCTGTGGCCCCTTCACACACAGTCTGTGTCCCAAGCTCTGGACTTGTGAATCTTTGTGTTTGCAGTCCTTCCTCTTCATAATTTTCCCTCTTAATTCAGCTTGAGTATTGCTGTTGTTGGGAAGCTGTGCTTGCCCATCTGATCCTTTCCTCCTGGGATCCATGGGTATTGGCGTGACACCTTGTACGGAGCTAGATCCTGGTTCTCATATCTTGGTTTGAAATTATACCATTATTTGTGAGTGTGAACTTCTGTGATGTCTAACCCCAGGGCAGGCTTCAAGGAAAAGCACTGTATGAAATTGTTGATTTATGCTTATGGTTCCTTAGCTATGTGAACCATCTGGATTTTTTCTCCCCTTAAACTCTGGGGAATGAACACAGACCTTCTGCATTGAAATAATGCCTGGACCTTTTAAAATTTTTAAATTTTGAGACAGGGTGTCTTTAAGTTGCCCAGGCTGGGCTGAAACTTGGGTCTTCCTGCTTTAGTGTCCCAGAGTTTTGCGACTGTCAGCATGCACCACTGCACCTGGTTTGTAATCTCTATATTGAAAAGTTCTGCTGGTAATTCATATCACAGCCTGGTTTAGGAATCATTAAGGTAATGCTATAGCATATTTGTTACTTGCGAGTTATGGGAATATATCGCCCTGTTTTTTGTTACTATAATAAAATGTATAAGAATGAGTACCTATAAAAAAAGGAAGTTTATTTAGCTCACAGTATACTTAACTCACAGTTTGGAATCTAGAAGTCCAAACTGCCTGGTGCCTAGTAGGTTGAGGACCTCCATGGTTATATCACATCATGGGGAATGTCATCATATCTTGATGAGAGCGCATGTGAAAGGAAGAGATCACATTGTGTGACAGCGAGGCAGAGTAACTTCAGGGTCAGTCTTATTCTTAGAACAACTTGCTTGACGAAGGTTAAGGCTTCTGTGAGAATTCCTGTCATCCCTTCTGAGGACAGTGTGGCAGTGAGTTGAGGACCTCACAGTAGCTGCTAGCTCTTAACAGTCTGTCACCACCATCACACATGAACATCCAGCACATGAACCTTTCAGGGACAGAATCTGTCCAAGCCATTGCAGAACATGCACCAGTTTTGAGTGAAGCATGGTAAAGTGCAGTTTGCAGAATCTGTCTGGTTACATATCTAGAACATGCAGAAAAGTGAATGTAGTCCGTGTGTAAGGGGGGCATGCTTTGTGAAGAAGGTCTTGGCTCAAGGAGCTGTCTGCTCTGTGAGCAGACTAAAGGCACAATTTGGTCTTCCAAACTAACTTGAAGTTACCGTGTTGCCATAGAGATTTTATGTAGTGTTGAAGGGGATTAGAGAAATTGCTTGTGAATTATCAGAACAGATGGCTTGCAATTTAACACTCCTAGTCTGTATTTTTTGGCCTGATACTTAAGAAAACTGAAAATATCAGTTCTTACTTTGTTCTTTTACCTGTAAAAATGGCAGTTTGTATTGAATGAGGTCTAAAACAGGTATTATTTGTGCCATGGACATGATAACAGATGGTGGAGGTATAAGGGGATGGTTATTTAGGGCATCTTTAACTTCGCTCTTAGAAGCCATGGGTACTTTGTTACTTTTTCTCTGTTGTTACTTATAGGTTTCATACTTTTATTTTTGTTGTTGTTTTTATTTTGTGTGCCAGGGTTTGAACCCCAAGTCTTGCACAAGCTAGATGATCGCTCTGCTCCTGAGGTACTGCTTCTCTCTCTTATTATTTAGATAGCACCAGTCAGGAATAATGTTTACTTCCTGGGTTGATTAAAAGTGAGATGTTATATTAGAACTACTATAAGATTGTCATAGATTCAGGCAAAATAAAGGGTATGTAACCAATCAAATAAAGCATGTAACTAATCAAATAAAGTATGTTGCCTATAAGCAGACCCCTTGCAGTTATTTGTTTTGCTGTTGTAGCTTGGTCTGATGTGCCGCTCTTAAAGTTTGTCTGCCTTCCTGTGGACACTTACTGTTTCTTGTAGGAACCTGCAGCTTTCCTGGCGCTTGGGCAGATTCCAGTCAGATGTACTCTATTGATAATCATCTTGTGAAGATGATCATAATGGACAATATACTTTAAACTAAGGAAATGATAACCCTTTTAGCATAATTCAAAAATTCAGTAAAACTTACCTTGACTTTGAGGTACTTGTTGTTACGTATAACATTAGCATAATTGTTTCAGATTTTTTTATTCTTACAAGCTGAAAGAAATTTTATTCAGGAATCCTAACAGGCTCTCATTACATTTTCATGAGCTTTTATTTCTCATGTGTCATACATTAATAGTTATTTACAAAATAAGGTTTCTAATTTACAGGCAGGGTCTAAGTTGTTTATATGCAAATATGTTTTAAATTGAGGGCAGACCTTATGGTGGTTTCTGGTGGTTATTTCTCTCACTAGTAGTGCTGTTAGCAAAACTGGGCTGCTGCTGTGTTGGCAGTTTCTGAGGCCTCCTTATAGGGGGACACAGAGACCAGTTGTGGGCCTGATACTGTTGGAAATAGTAATTACTCCTCCAAGATGACTCATTCAGGTGACATTTATGCTAAGACTAGAAAGTTACTTTGAAAGTACTTGGTAATTTTATGAGAAAGCATCTGAAAATAGTCTGAACAGAAGGGCTAGACCATTACAGGAGTAGGGAAATATGAGAATCAGCTGTAGTTTCTTTGAGCATCTTGTGCCACACAGCAAAGTTGGCTCAACTTTCTGCAGTGCACAGGATTTGTGCCGGCTCAGATATGATAGGTGACATTGCCTGATTGTTGAGATGGTACCTGCATGGGAGCCTGCTTGTGTTTGATGCCACACGGTAGTGAAGTGACACTGACAGTACTGTATTTGTGGAGACTCTAATGTGGGTTGGGCAGGAAGGCTCTGCTGGGCTCAGGCTTCCGATTTTTTTTTTCTTTTTTTTTTTTTTTGTATCTTTATTGGTACATTAAATATACACATCATGATTGCACTCCATAATGGGGATTTGTACCAGTATAAGACACAACTTAATTCTCATTTTTTCCCATAGCCCTACCCACCCTACCACCCCCCCATATACATAAAATTTGTTTCCTTACTTTTTTGTTACAATCTCAACATTGTCCGACTTTAAGATTGCTTTAGGTAGATTTAAACTGTGACTCTTCAACCAGCTGGTTCTTTGGTTAGAGGTTTGTCCTATAGATATCAGTATGATTGTCTTTTCTATTATTCCATTGTTGTCATTCATCACTGTTTGCAGCATTACCCACCCATAAAGATGAGTTTCTCCAAAAACAGTATTTTAAAAAGGGTTTTGCTGCTTGCAAAAGTTTGGAGGCCATCAGCAGGCCATTGCGTGACCCTGCTTAGCAGGCTGTAGTAACCTTCAATTGATGAATGATCTTTCCAGACCCAACGTAAAGCCATCTCTTTTACAGGGTCCACTCTGATCCAATGGTTTTTAAACATCCTTCTGCTTCTGTGACACTATAATGTACTTCATTGTTTAGTTACAACTCTCTGATATTGTCACTCCTTCTATTGAGACCTCATGTGTTTCTGCCTGGTTAGAGTTGTGTTTGGCTTAATCAACTGTTGCTTAGTGTGTCCCACTCCATTAATCCAGTTCTGCAGTAGACAGGGCTTTATTCTGCATGCTGGGCCAGCACTGAAGAGTGACTGTCAGTGGAAGACAAGAGCCATTGTTTCCGAAACAACAGGGTCCCTATCACTTACTGTGATAGTGTAGTGACTTTGGAACTTTGATTTAAATTTTCACTCCAGAGGTGTCAGTGCGTCCTACTTCTGCTTTTGTTTCATTTTCTACTTTTTGCAGGTGACTGCTGCTTGGTCATCCATTTATGGAGTTATTAAAGAAAGCATCAAAACAACCCTCAAAACAGATGAAAACAAAATTAGGTGCGATCTTCTAGAAACATGCCCAGTGTTTACTTTAACCAAAGATAACTCAGAGTTTGGCAGCGGTGCAGCGGTTATCGTTGTTCTAATGAAAATGAGGGAGAGACAGAGCAGATTAGCCTAAGATAGACAGCCAGTGACTGTAAGGAAAGGGCATGCTGTGCTCACTATGCTATTCTTTTTTTGCAGGTGTGATTTTTTTCTTTTCAAAATATAAGTAGGAGGAACAGGATTGTTACACTGAGTTGGCAAGAAAATTTCACTTTTGCAAAATGGAAAATGTACGTAAATATGTTAGTATAACTGGAACACAGCTGTCTAAGCGTTCACCAAAGCTTAGCTGCAGCACACACACCTAATTGTGATCAACCACTGCGTTTTCCCTTGCCTTCCCTTCTCTCTCTCCTCTTCTAATCTTACATGGAGGGAAGAAGTTTAAGATTGAAATTGGGATTCCAATCTTACTCCAGAAAGAATGGTTATCATCAAGAAAGGAAGTAGTAGTAGATACTGGTTAGACTGCAAGGGAAGAGGAACCCTTCTCCTTTGTTGGTGATAATGTAAACTGGTGCAACCACCATGGAAATTGGTATGAGATTCCTTTGGAAAACAAAAACTAGAAATTCCATTTAGCTCAGCTATTCTCCTTCTAGGTATCTTCCTGAAAGAACTAAATAATGTCATACTCACTTTGAATCATAATTTTTTTTAAAAAAAATGTTCTTTATTTGTTGTTGTTGTTGTTTTTATTTGTTTGAGTACTGGGGATTGAACTCAGGACCTCAGCCTTGCCAGGAGGGTGCTATGCCGCTGTGCTACATCTCTGACCCTGAGACCATAATGTTAAGTGAAATAAATCAAATATACAAGCTTTAGTAACAAATGATTCTCTTATATGAGAAACACAAAACATAAATACAAAAGAAAATAAAAGATAATAGGAAACAGCTCTCTTGCAAAAGGGAAAAGATGAGGTGAAAGGAAGATGATAAAAAGAATGGCAATGAATGTAAATCATGTACTGCAATATTATTACATTAATAATATTTTAAGTTTAAAAAGTTGTTTCAGATATGGTTACCTAACAGTCTACTAAAAAGTTATTTTGGTACACATTTTCTGGTGATTATCTCTCCCAAGTGACAAAACAGATGGAAGGATTCCTGCTGACTAAACTGCCTTTATCCCCCCAAAATTAAAGGCTGGCTAATTTTGACTTCATGTCCTTTAGCTTACATTGCCATTCAGATGTTACAAAATTTAGCTAACCAACATCATTTAAAATGTTATAACTTTATAGAGACATTTAAATACTAGAAGACAGATTTGCATTTCTATAGTTCTGGTCAAAAGCGGAGACTACTTATAGTGAGGAAAGAGAGACAAAAGCAGTGGACCTTTCTTATAATGCTACTGTTTTGAGCTACTATAAACTCTTTTGTTTCTTTTACAACAGTATAATTTGCTGTGTGTGTAATTTTTCCTGAACAAAAATGATTTTTTTTGTAGTCATGCACATTGAAGTAGTAACAGACCAGATGTTTGATTGATTTATTTCCATAGGCCACTCAGGCTTGGTTGGGCCTTCAGAACAATCTGAAGTATGTTTAAGAGTCTAAGAATTTCTAATTCCTCACTAAATAACTTCATGATATTTGATTTGGGGCAAGGCTAGATGCAATTTAAGAACTAGAAGACAGAAGTTCAAGCCCAGGAAAGACTCTGTGTCAAAAACTAAAAGAGCTGGGCCAAGGATTTAGCTCATTGGTTCCCATGCCTGCCTGGCAAGCACTAAGTCCTGAATTTGATCCCTAATAGTGCAAAAAAATCCCCCCACCCAAAACACTACAAGAGCTGGGGATACAGCCTAGTGCGAAGGCCCTGGGTTCATTCTTAGTCCTGCCAAGAAAAAAAAATGGAATTGGAAGGCCTGAGTCTAGTTTCAATAATATCTCACTTAATTGCTAATGTTCTATCTTCATCAGTTTCATCTAATAATGAAATTATGTATTAATTTATAAATACTTATGTTAAAATCTTTTTTTTTTTTTTTTTTTTTTTGAGACAGAGTCTCCCTTCTGTAATTTAGGCGTTCCTGAGTTTAGCCTTGAACTCACCACAATCCTCCTGCCTCTGCCTCCCAAGTGCTGGGATTATAGGTGTGAGTCATCATACAGCACAGTGGTATGTGGTTCTGATTGCTGGTGGGTGTGAGTCTCCTCACCCTGCATTGTTATGTGTGGTTACTTGAATTGAACCTGGACCCTTACCCTTGCAAGGCCGGTGCTAGAACCACTGAACTAAATCCCTGGCCTCATGTTAACATCTTTTAATGCAAATGATGAATAAAGGGATAAAATATATTTCTACATATATCATACCCTTTCAATATCTGCAGTCAAGTTTAAAAGAAGTTTTACTTTTAGCGGCTGCTTACTACAAAATTGTTCAATAAATGCTTTAATGCCTCAGGGAACATCAAAGATCATTTTAAATAATGGTTGAACTGATGGGTGAAGGACTTCCTGACTGCCTAAAAGTCAACAAAAGCAAAGCATAGACAACCAAAACTTTCTAACTGCAGTGTTCAGAAACTGCTATATTTTCTTTGCTAAATATTTTTTGTCTTTTTCATAAAACTCATTCTTTTTATTTTTCCTTATTTTTTCCCTCTGCCCCCTTTGTTACTAGTATAAGTTTGTGATGCAATATTTTTCATAGGGAATTAGTACATATATACTTCACATTTTAAGGGACTAAATTTCTTTAATGAAGAAAAAACTTAAATATTATCTACATTATAAAGCAATCACAAAGAATTTCTCTATTATTCTTTTGCATGTCTAAGATGAAACTTCAAAACAAAAATCATTCTAAAACATATTACAAGGAAAATGGGTAGTTGGAATAAAATATAGAAAACGAATCCTAGGAATATAAATGAGTTTCATAGAACCCTGACCTGATTTCCAATCCCCCTACTTCCTTCTGTCCCATTCCTCAGTTTTATTTGTTTTTTGTTAAGCCACTGGGAGCCATGTAATTCTAAGCAATTTTCTCCTTTGACAATGGAAAGTTGGCTATCATTTGCTCTGAATAATAAATCCTTTCTAAACATGTTTTCTCTACCAAATCACTCTTATAGTTGACAGTAAAAGAATAGTATAATCCAAAAATCTATCAATTTACATATATTTTCAAGCCAATCCTAAAATGCCGTTAAGTACTTATCATTTGTAATTTTCCGAAGGTAGATTTGAAATCTAGTGGGTGATCCTATTATAAAAAGTCAAGGTGAACCCAACATGAGAAATTAAAACTAAGAGGCTGAGAAACAATTTTATTATCATTATGATAGAAGGACAAATTGCACTGAATTTTACTACGTGTTTTATGAGAATAAATTAAGCACCCCAGTTGAATAAAAAAAAAAAAAAAACTACCAAACTTTTTAATTACATGCAAAAGAAACCAACATACAAGAATTTGTGAAATATGGCAGCAGTCGTTTGGACCACTCAGAGTGAGAATTGTAGCTCTAAGTTTCCAACTCTGAAGTAAGATCCTTGGTTTCAGTTGTCATTAATGAAATCTAGCATCTGTGGGGAAATACTCAGACATACCCAACCTATGATCATGAGAAATGAGACCATCCTGCAAAATTTAGGAAATGGAAGTGTTAAAATTAAAGATACTTTGTACTGTATAAAACTGTGTAAAAATGAAAATGAGGGAGCCCTCCATCTAAAGATAAGGAAAGAAAGAGGCCACTTTTTGTCTGTTAAGAGTACCACAGGGTGATGAACACAAGTAGATCAGGACTTCTTAAATTTCCCTTTAAATCTGCCCAAAACAAACAACAAGAAACTTAAACTATGCATTCACCTCAAATAACCCAACTAAAAAGCAAAACTCTGAGAAGGAGCAGTCAAAAAAACTTAACTTTCTGAGTAGTGGATCTGAGCACACCTGCTGCAAAGGGCACCTACTGCTGCAAGAGCTGGCCATCAGATGAGGGTGAGAAGCTGGCACAGCCACCTTGCTCCACAGCCCCCTTCCCACCCCAAGGACAAAGACTGTGGCCTGCGCGCGGATGCCCATGAGATGACTTAGGTTTCTTAGTAACACTTCCAGCATTACATTTGCATTTCAACACAGGTTATTTCAAACAACAGGCTGAAACAAAGATCAGTAATTAAAATGAATACTATGAACATAGAGTAACATGAATTTAAATATTTAAACTTTAAATACTAGCAAAACTGTGATGCCCACTGTCAAGTCAATGCAATGAAATAAAGCCAGACAACTTGAGTACCAGCTGAACAGGCAGAATTCCAAGTAAGAAGAAACAGGAAGGAGACAGGCACACAAAACCATCTCCATGACTAGAAGACAATACCCACAGCAATCTAAACTCAGTTTATTCTCCTGGAGGAAAACAAATTTATTGTTGAAGATGTTGTTGAACAAATTTCAATCCTCTTGGAAAGCAGTTACAAGGAGAACTTAACAGTTTTATGTCAGGCTAAACAAGTCTCATTCTGTTGCCAAATACTCAGTTTCAGATTTCCCCATATGGTGGTGTACATCTGTAAGAAATACAGATGTACCTACTCAGGAGACAGAGCCATGAGGATCTAGAGTTCAAACTCATCCTGAGCAACTGAGCAAGATCCTGTCTCAGAATAAAGTGGGGTAACTGGCATATAGCTCAGTGGGAGAGCCCCTGTGGGTTTGATCCCCAGTACTACCAAAAAGAGCAGGGCATGCAATACATGTAGAAACTCTCTGTTTAGTGTATCTCTGCTGGGCCTCCTTCCTCCCTAACTGTGGACTTAAGTGTGTTTCTTTAGGATATGTGAACAGTGCATACAATTTGGCCATGAACTAAATCCATGACGCATGCACTTCTCAAACAGCAGGCTCATGTAGCCTGCGGCAAAGCATTTCATTGATTCTGGAAAGATGGTGCTTGATTTTGAGGCTGTGAATGTTTACACCTGTGAGAGCAGGCTGGGTTTCACAGCTCCTCAGACTGCTTTCCAATTTTACAAATATAAGACAATGTTCTAGAAACTTTTCAAGGATCTTGTCCAAAATTATTTGCATTCTTTCAGGAAGTACTTTGCAGATCCCACCTTGGTTTCTTCTCTTCCTGATCCATTATAGTTTGAATGTCTTCCAGTATCACAGTCTTTATTATTAAATTTTGAATACAGATAAGCTCAGTCATCAAAAAGAACTTATGAGGCAGATTTAAAACATTCTTGTTAAGAAATAGTTGACAGGTAAAGCAAGAGTACTTGGTTCAGGATGTAGGTAACACTCTGAGAGCAAATGCTGCTGGAAATGGCTCCTTACTGCCTGTTTGGAATCAAGGGCCTTCTGGGGGACCAGAGGCTCTTTCAGGCCCACCCCTGGCCTGCCTACCCCTCCTGCCCAAGGGCTCACAGCTGACCAGCTGCAGCCTCCCCCTCACTCTGTGACGTTCCAGTCCGTCCAAGACAGGCCCCAGAAACAGCATTTCCTAGTGCTTATATTCTGGCAAGTCCTTTAACAGTAAAGATTGGGACATTGGTCATCTTTCCTTAAAATACTTTTTCTTCAGAGAGAATGTTTTTAAAATCCTATTTAGTAGAAACAACATGACCTATTTAAAAACTAGGTTGGCCTCATATTGATGTGTATCATTTAAAAATGCCCCGTGGCCTGCTCTCAGACTGATATAAATAAAGCCTCAAGAGGGGTGGGGGAGTGGGGGGAAGGCCCAGAAATGGAAGCAAAGCACAGAAAAGGGGATACAGAGCAGGGCTTGGAACATTTTAAACTGGCTTGTGGAAAAATGCTCCTATAAAAATATTCCCTAGGAGCTTAGAAAATCTTTCCAGTGCTGTCTTTCCCCAAAAGTCACCTTTTTATAATGTGCTCATTAGGAAACTAACTCTCTAAAATAAAAACATTCAGACACAACTGAATCTTAACACTTAAAGAAAATGAGATAGTGGATGCTCCTTCACCTTCCTCTGTGAGTAACGAAACCCAGTAATCAATCAGCAAATACCAACGATGGTCCATTGTGCCCTTGTCTACTCTAGAAATGGAGGGATTACCCAGAAGACACTAGGGAAAGAATGAAGCATGAAGCTGCAGGACTCAACTACTAGAAAAAGGAAACAACATTGGGTAGGTCCAAGTAGCAATAGGAACGCAACCCAGTAAGAAAGAAAAATAATTTCTTCCAGTCAACTATTCTTCTCTATTGCTGTGTGGACCTGTATTCCATACATATACCTCATCTACAAGAAAATACTGTCTTCCCAGCTTCACTCTCACAAGCTTCTACTGGGGAAGGCACAGTACCACAAAGTGCTTAGGTCCCTGCCCAAGACTCCTGCCTCAGTGGTCCTACCAAACGTCAACCTCCTGAGAGGTTGGGGGACTAGGCCCTAGAACTAGGCCTGGATGAAGCATGTGCTTGTTCAACCCACAGAGGTTTTCTAAGCAAGGACTGTGTGCCCAGCACCAGGGGCACAAACAGAAGTAAGACTTACTCCCAAAGTAAACCACAGTTTGGAAAATAAATACCAAGGAGAAATTACATGTGCTGGAATGAATGGGAGCCAAATTGATGTTTTGAGGGCAGTATATCACAGTTCAGGGAAAGCAGTTAAGTGACCCCCTAGTTAGACTTGTCAAGCTTATTTATTTAAACCAAGCTACTACAGTCATCACAAGTGCACATTTTAGATTAGATAAAACTGTGATGAAAGGTTGTGGGAATCAAGAAGAGACAGAATCAATCAAGAGACTCTGCCAATTAAAGAGGTACAGGAATAGAGGCCAGAGTACAGAAACTGGGCTGAAGCCAGTTTCAGTCAGACTCAGGTCTTGGGGCAGAGGGGGAAGAGGGCACAGAGGAGAGTCAGAATCCAGACACTCCACAGAGAGCACTTCTGTTTCCTAACTCTGTGTCTAGCGAAATCCAATAGTGACAAGGGGAGCTGTCACTCCCAAGTGATTAAAGACAAAAGCCAAGAGAAATGCAATATGAAGGAAGAAATGAATTAAAAGGGAACTTTTAACTTAGGGAACAAAGACATTCCTTAATTCAGCAAGTCAGGACTCCGTGGACGCACCTCCAGCAGCTGTCCTGTCCTTGTGCCATCCTGGCTTCTGGATGGGGAAAACATAAGCGCACAGAGCCAAAACTTGGGAAGCGCACAGAGCCACACACATGGCTTGGGAAGAGTTAATGCCTCTGTGAGGAAGGCATTAGTGTCAGCTACCTCAGGGTTTAGAAAAGCTTAGTTCTGGGTGGAGGAGGCTGTGAGGGAAGGCTGGGGCAGTGACACAACGCAGTACGCACGGTGCACCGTGGGTGAGTCACTCTCTTGAACAAAGGAAAGTCCCTTTGAAGAGTACATGAAACAGGGAGCCTTGGAAGAAAGGTGGATGCTCAACAGGGAGGAAATAAAAGCACAGCTTCTGGGAATTTAAAGGGGTGATGTGGGGCAGCAGGAGAGCTGTGTGATAGAGCTCTTTGCCTTGAGTGTGCCCTTCCTTTACTGGCTCAGACTGCTGGCTCCCCAGGCCCCGCGGGGAGGGGCCATCCAGTCTGCTGCCATGGGCCCGCAGACCCGCAGACCCGCAGACCCGCAGACCCGGGTCCTTGAGGCTGGATCTGCACCTGGTGTTCACAGAGGAGCTCAGGAAGGCAAAGTGACGCCAACACTTCAGGGCCCATGGCCAGTGTGTGAAAGCAGGCGCTGGCTGAAGTGCACAAATGCTCTGGTAAGGAAGCTTCTCCTCCAGAGCTGGGTGGTGCTGAGTTGGGGCCATGAGACCCCTTCCCCAAGTTTCCTGCAGCCCTTAAGAACCTTCTTTAAATCACTGAACAGTCCTTTCAGGTGGCTGCTTAGGTTCCATTCTCTCTCTACCTCCTCCTCCTTTCTCCTTTTTTATTTATTTATTTATTTTCTTTGGTGGTAGAGGGGATTGAACCCAGGGCCTTTACAGTTATGTCCCCAGACATCCCAACCCACCATTTAAAGTTTGAGGCAAGATCTCACTAAGTTGTCCAGACAGGGTTTTAACTCACATGGGGCTATTAGCTACTTTCTAAGTAGTTCTATAATTTGCAGTGAAAATCAGTATATTTATTTAGAGAAAAAATACATCTCACTTTGAGGACACTGGAAGAGTCAGGAATAATTAGGAAAGTATTTGGTTAACCCTCCTCTCTGTTAAGAGCAGTCTTCATTCATTCATTTCATTGGCAGTGCTGTGGATGAAATAAACCTAAAGCCTCACCCATGCTAGGCAAGCATTCTACCTAAGAACTTACTGTGTTTTGAGACAGGTCTTGTATGGGCTTGGCTTGAACTTGCCATCCTCCTGACTCAGCTTCCCAAGCAGCTGGATTACAATTGTATATCATTGTGCCGAGTGAGGTGCACACTTATGACAGATTCAGAGATTAACTTCAGTCACTTAAATCACTTTGACTTTCTGTGTTTGCTTATTAATTGAAAGCTGCTGTACTGACAAAAAAGCATAGTTGTTTTGTTTTCCACATGTAAATTTGCAATATTTTGTCTTTATGCCTCTTGTCTTCCAGTGGTGGTCAGTTTAAATATAGAGCCCCATCCTGCCTACATCTTGGTATTATACTTTTAAAATAGGGTTTAGTGCTGCCAAAATGACCAGCAGGAAGCACTAGGGGCTGCGTATCAGCTCATGTGAGGCTGAGGTAGAAAGACAGACAAAAGAGTATGTCTTGTGGCATATCTGCATCAGCAAGGTGTGGGTTCTTCAGGCACTTGCTAGAAAGAGCCACTGCTTAGTGCTGCTCCTTGTAAAAGTTAGCTCTGGTTGCCATCAGTCCATGCTGATACCCCTGTGGCTGTGGCTTATAGTTCCAAGTTGAGTAGCTTATGGCTGAAGTTTGTACTGATACTTCTGGTGCCATGGTTAATTCGGTTGGTGGAATAAAGAAAAGTAGGTGAGGGTTTATTGCATTTGTACAGGAGCTGTCAGCTCACCTCTGTGAGGGAGATGCTGCTATATCACCTTGTCTTGCCCCAGGGGGAACTGCCGGGATGGGGACTGGCACGCCCCCACTTAGCTCTGAGTTTCTGCTTCCTATTTCTCAGAGGAGTCTGCTTCATGCCCACCATCCTATCCACTCAGTCAATGTTAGCTCACTTCCATTGTTGAAGAAGGCTGGACTAGCAACTCTGGAAACTCAGTTTTCTAATGGGCTGATTTGAGTCAGGTGCCCACCCAGCCAGCTCTGGCTGAGGGTGTACACAGCACACACTGCAGGCTGGCAGGAATGTTGTCTGAAGGAAGGTTGTACAGTGGAGTTCATGGCTTCTTGCTTAAGAACTTGCTCTTTGGTGACTTTCTTAGCACATTTCCTGTAAAGGTAGAAATCAAAAAGCCAAATGAGGGGGCCGGGGAGTTAGCTCAGTGGTTCCGGTGCATCTTGCAAGCGCAAGGGCCCGGGTTCGATTCCCCGGTAACCACATAACAATACTGGGTGTGGAGACCCACACCCAGCAGCAACCAGTACCACATACCACAGTGCCGGGCGTGGTGGCTCACGCCTGTAATCCCAGCACTCGGGAGGCAGAGGCAGGAGGATTGCTGTGATGTGAGTTGGAGGCTGAGCTCAGGGCCAG
>PVIR01000910.1:0-33758 GCA_004026965.1 Petromus typicus | reverse complement strand
CATGGATAGCAGATATTTTGAAATTACATTAGTTATTATAGTTCTCTCAAAATATCCTCTAGGCTCATTGTCCCTTAAAAGTCATAGTGGTTACTAGACTGACTGCTGAAACATTTTATTTAGCATGTAGTAAAGAAGCAGATATTACTTTAAAATATGTTGACTACTTTTTTGGACAAGATATAATTGGTGGTTTGGAAATTTAGCTTGATGGTTCTTATGCCTACCTTGCCAGTGTTCCAAGGATGATACCCAATACCAAAAGATAAAAGAGATATACTTGGTTTTCTGTTTGTTTGTATATCTTATGCACTTTAAAACTGGTGTTTTGAGACAAGACCTTATAAAGCTCACCAGTCTGCCACTAGTTAGACTATACTTACACACTGTTAGCATTTGTATCTACAACTGCTCAACACTTGCTAGTTGGGATTGAGATCACATATCCTTTTGTGGTTATCAGGATTCAAATGGTTTCTAGAAGGCATTTTCCAGTTTCCTTCTCATCTCCTCCACTCTTTTCTTAGAACTCCTTTGTCCCTTTCCTTGACCTCCACTTCCTTTTATCTTTTAATAACTGGCAATGTATTCCATTTTTATTTGTCCTTTGCATAAATTGAACATTCTTTGTGGCTGAGGATTCTAGATTACTGTAGTATTAAAATTTAGACACACCTAGATAGAACAAGATTTTGGAGTGTAACTTCAGCGTGTAGAAGCATCCTGTGTTCTGAAGACCTGGTTCTGAAGCTTGGAAGTCATGAGATTGAGATAAAAAAAATTGCCTACGTCTACCAGGGCATTTTAAATAAAATGAAAATTCATGAATGTTTTGGGATTTCCTTCATATAACATAGCCTGTTTCTAGTGTTGTGTATTTTGAATTCATATTATGATCTCAGCAAAATAATGATGTCATCAAAATATATAGAATACCTAGACTATTGTGATTTGGCTTGAGGGGGCTATGTCTTAGAAAAATTCGTAGAGGGTCACATTACAATAAGGGCATTCCTGCTGAATGAGAAATACCAGTCTGAAGAATGGAGGCTAATCCACTTTGGAATGGCAAGTCTAGGCTAGGCACGGGGCTCAGTGAGAGAGCAAGAAAAAGTGCTTAGCATGTGGGAGGTTCTGGGTTCAGCCCATAGCACTGAAAACACCATCACCACTGCCAGTCTGTGCCTTATAAAACAGTATAAGTTCTAGTTTATACCTTAAAAGACAATTTTAAAATTTAGAAACGTTGAACTTTTTGGAAGTTAATTTTTCTTTTTGCTTACTGCCAAGTAAATGGAGAGACAAAACCATTTAATTCTTAAAAGCATAGTTACTTGGAAATTAGGTTTTAACATCTGTCTTTTGGCCATTGAATATGTTATGCACACATTTACAGTTTTACTAGATATGTTCATTTTAGCAATAAAATACTTTCCCATTAAATGTAGTCTGTACTAAGTGTATTTTATCTGTCTGTCTGTCCATTCATCCAGTGCAGGGAATCACACTAAGGACTCTGCATTTGTCAGGCAAGCTTGGCTTCATTGAATTACATCTTTAGCTTGTGCAAGTATATTGTTAGATGAGCACAAAGAGCATGTTCACAGATGCTCTTGTGCGCCATGTTATGTAGCACAGTCTGCTCCTGAGGCCTCTGCCCTGGGGTGTGAGAATCGTCCTGCTCACAATTGACAGTAGTGAGCACACAAGGAAGTTTGCACGGGGCAGACAGTTTATTCTGGAATTTATTTGAGTGCCAAAAAATAAGTTAATATTCATGATAAAAACCTGAAAAAATTGTATAAACATGCTACTTCATTTAAGTTGTTTCTAATAGTTTGTATTTAACAAGTTTAGAAGTTTCAAAGTAAGGCATATTTTAGTTTTTTTAGTAATGATTGAGATATGGGCTGATGTTATGGAAACAATATTATGGGACTGTTCATACAATGCGGTCTTCTTATAGCTATGCACTGTGGCATTTGTGTACCTTCTTTGGCAGTTCTTGGTATGTGCCTACCCTGAAACTCCATGCTAGGATCACACTATCCTTGCTGGATGTGGGACAGTACCAGACAGAAAATGGAAAGATAAAAGTGGAAAAATAAAAAGAACTGACAGGAAGGAAGGAAGGGAGGGAGGGGGCACTGCCACACAACTTGGCTTTGGGCTGGCCCCAGTGCCCAGAACTCCCAGAGAGGACACCAGTTCTGTCTCCTTTTCTGTCCCCCAGGCATTGGTGCTTAGGTGGCTTCCTTCCTTTTGACTGCTGAGTGCTTTGGCCACGTGAGCAGGGCTACAGTGCCTCTGTGCAAGTCAGGATCTCCGGAATTTCCATAGGCTGGTGATCACTGACACAGAAAAGCAAAATCCTCTGGCTCTAATGTGGCTTGGTCCTGCTTCTGGAATCACTACAGATATTTTGTCAAGATTGTCCTCTTTTCCAATTTTATTTCATATTTATCATTTGATATTGTAGATTACATTTTGTTGTTTGTGGTTTTCTTTTCTCCCTAGCAGATATTCTGTTGAAGATGCTACACATTTGTGGAATAATTCTTGAATGTACTGTTTCATTTAACCATTCTTCCCTATAAATGCTTCCTTGAAAAGGCTGAGAGTTCATTTGGCCCTTATTGCTTTGGATTTGCCAAATAGAAGTGGGCCAGTTTTATGTGTGGTGCTGAGATCACACAACAGGGCTCATGTCAAAAGGGAGATTGTTTGTAGGTGATGGTCATCAGTACGGGCATGCTGACACTGGACTTCCAAGGGAAGAGAAAATGAGCAGTGTTCAAGGTGTTTGCTGAGATTCAGCTTTTGGGGCCAAGGTTGTCCATTTTGGGCACCTCATGTGCTGTGATTCAGAGCCCATGGCAGGCATTGCTGTTAAAGGTCCATCCTTCTGTGGCTTGATATTCCTTACTGATAGGCTGATCATATGATTTATTATTAAAACAAATACTTTTAAGAATGAAATAGGGTATCGCTAATAACCCATCTGGAACAATGAGTGTAAGTTGGGACTCTCTTGTCGAGCCGGAGTAGATGGTGACTTGACTTACTGATCAGCCTAAACAACCTCAGTATGCAGAGGAGGAGAGTCATGCTAAGCTATTGATGACACCCAGTGATAATTCTTGTGGCTCACCCCTCAGCGGGCTAGAGTGACGTTAATTCAGTCTTGGGCACAGAGAGGTGTGGAGTCAGCCAAGAGTGGTCAGAGAGAATGCTGAGTCAGGAGCCTTGTCAGTAGTGGTCTGTTTGAAAACAGACGTCAGTACATTCACAGCAGCCCCCACCCCTTAGCCCCTGCGGTAGTTGAATCGCTTATTCTGTGTGTGAGCTAAGTGTGACTGGAACTGTGAATCAGGATTTGTCAGCGCTCAGGACCTGGCTTGTGTCCTACCCTTCATGAGGGCTCAGAAGGGGGTCTTTGTACCACTCCAGCCCCACAGACTCGCAGAGGCCGAGCCCTGAAAAGGCTTTTTCAGGGCCATCCCTTTTGGAGTGAGTGAGGACTTTCTAGCTGCAGTCCCCTCTTGCTCCTGGATGGCCATCAGGCCTGTTAGACCCCATGAGTAAATCAGGCAACTGACTTCTTTACTGTATGATCTAGGAGCTGTTCTGAAATTTGTTTTTAATTGCTATATAATGCTAGACTGTGAATTTAAAAAACTACAAATAAAAATGTTCCTTTTTTTTTTGCCCTCAGAATTCTCTATGGTTTAATTATTAGATAAAGAAATCAATAACAATGTGTATTAAAACATACCTTTGCTGTCAACCTGAAATTTTATACATACTTTTGCTTCCTTAAATTTACTTGATTTTCAGAGCTATGCTAGGCACATTAATATTAGCTGTAATAGAGACATGACAAATCTTATGCATTATATTACCTAGTTTTCTGGCTCAACTTCTTAAAATAACCTAAATAAAAAACTTGTTCCATGCTGATATTTTCAGTCCATGTGGCCTGAATTTCCAAACTGATCCTTACATACTGCCTGGAGCTTCCTATTCTCAATGGATTAAAAAAGATTATTTTGAAGGGAATGAAGCAAAAAATCATAGCTGATGCTGTCACTCTTTAAAAAAAACTGTGCTGAGTATTTTATAAAATGAAAATGTCAGTATTTTTAACTGAATAAATAGGGTTTATTTGCTTTCTAAAAAATATAACCTAAATTGCACTTTTATAAGAATTTTAGTTTCAGCTTTGAAAAAAATTGCAAAAGTAGGCCATGTCAGATCAGTATGGTCAGTCTTTAAATATGAGAATAGAGATAATTTTATCATGAAATTTATTTGAGTTGACTTTTTTGTATATCTCAAATATTTAATTTTTGCCAGTGAAGTCCTCTAATAAACAGTTAAAATACAAAGAATATTTAAGAGATGCTGTCTATACACATTTATGTTTCTTTGTCTTGCTTTTTAAATATTGATTATAAAAAATAACAATAGAATATTATATATTCTTACTAATTCTTCTGGTAGCTGTGTTTCTCAGCCTCTCGTCTTTTTTTTTTTTTTTTTTTTTTAGGTTTTTTGAGACAGGGTCTCTCTTTGTGGTTCAGGCTGGCCCTGAGCTCAGCCTCAAACTCACATCACAATCCTCCTGCCTCTGCCTCCCGAGTGCTGGGATTACAGGCGTGAGCCACCACGCCCGGCACTGTGGTATGTGGTACTGGTTGCTTGTTATGTGGTTGCCGGGGAATCGAACCCGGGTCCTTGCGCTTGCAAGACAGGCGCCAGAACCACTGAGCTAACTCCCCGGCCCAGCCTCTCGTCTTTTTGTAGGACATATAACTCGTACTAACAGACTGTGTATGTGTGTATTCATCCTGGGGCCTGAACTCAGGTCCTTGTACATGCAAAGCACATGTTCTGACATTGACTATACTCTCAACCCCAGCCTTTTTAAAAAAAGGAATAAATGCTATGGTATATGAAATGTATAGGATGAATGTAGATATTTTTGACAGAGAATGATGTTGTTCTTAGAGGTTTTAGGATGTGTTAGAGAACACTGAAAAGGCACAGTCCATCCAGATGAAACTGTGGCAGGCCTGTGTGAGGGTTGGGCGTTACTGAGACCATAGGTGGCAGGGCTGCCTTGCATGAGCACAGCCATTCTGGAGCTTGCTGTCTGCCTCATCCTGCCCCCAGCTGAGGTCCTGCATTCATTCTGGGAACCTTAATTTCAGAACTGTGGGGGCCCTCATGCCATGTCATATGGCTTGTTTTGGGGTCATGGATCCCAGCGGACCACTCACCTGGGGCAGATGTTTGCACTTGGCTTAGGGCTCCTGTATTACAGAAGTCCCTTCTTGATGGCCATTCAGTGCCCTCTGAATACGGAGTGCCCTGGCTTTGCCGTGTTCCTTATAGACCAGTGTCAGGAGTATGTGAAGGCAGATTGGAGGGTTGTGACCAAGCTCACTATTTGAGTGAAAGGTGTGGTGGGGGGTAACTGGGCATACATAGTCTTGTGTCTGAGTATCCATCTGGCAGGAACTGGCTGGTATGTGGCACTTGGAGGGGATGTGGAAGCTGTCCCTAGATCGCAGTCTGATGTCCCATCTTAGAGTGTGCTCCTCACAAGAGGCATGAGGTAAGCGTGTGGGTAGGTAAGCAGGCCTGTGGCATCATGGAGATGATGGAGGCTGAAACCCTTTTAGGATTTACTGTATCATTTGTAGTGTAGATTTAGTGGTATCTCATTCTGCCTACACTGTTTTTTTGTGTTTTTTTTGTCCACAAACTTTGGACTATGCATACATTTTTTGTGATTTTATCTTTTTAGCTAGTTATCCAACTCTGGTTTTGTTTTCAAGAAATAATGAGGTTCCCTCTTGCAGCCAGGTCCTTAGCAGTTCTTGGGCTCATGCAGTTAGTTAAAGCCTTGGCAGCTGGATCACATGAACTTGGATCACATGCAAAGAGGTCTTGGGAAATTTCTTTCATGCACATGACAGCAGGAGAAGTGAGTAGGAAGTTTTGCAAATTGTAGTAGTTAGAAGCTTCTTCAGCCCCAGATGGAGAGAACACTACTGAGTTGGGGCAGCCCTGTTTTTCTTTCTATAGACCCAAGGCTTGGAACTTGAAACTGAACATGGGCTGCATTGTCTTTGTCTCTCTGAGAGTTGTGTGCAGAAGTGGCTGTGTGTGGTGTTCTCTGAAGCTGCAGTTGTGTAAATTAAACTGCATTGCTAAGAATGCCACAGGCCAAAGATACACTTCCGACTTGAAAGGGAAGAAATTCCTAAATACAAGCATAACTTTATTTCTAATCACTTTTCTTCCTTATTTTAAATCTTTTTTGGCTGTACTCCTCCAATTAAAAACTCTTTAGAAGTTGAAGTCTTTTTCTAAAACTCCTTCAGTTTGTTTTGGCTGTTGGTTCCTCACTCTGTAGTTCAGGCTGGCCTTGAAAATGCTGTGGAGTCCAGGCTGGTTGTGAATTTGTCTTTGCCTTCTGAGTGCTGGGATTATAAGTGTGCACCATCATGCCTGGAAAGATTTGTGTTTTTTTAAAAAGTGGTGTTAGTTTATATAATAAACCTTCAGAATAATGAATGCATCCCATAAACATTTTAAACCAATTATTGTTAAATATTTACTTTTAACTTCAAAATAGAATTCTCCCTACTCCTAAAAATTCTATAGAAATTCTAAATATGGGATATACTTTGCCCTCCACACATGCACTAGGGGTTGAACAACCCAGGGCCTGGTGCCTACTTGGCAAACATTCTACTACTGAGTTACATACCCAGCCCTGCAGACCTCTAAACAGAGAGAGATACACCATTCAGCACTACTGTTTAATCATCAGAGTCAGATTTTTTTCCCATTTCACAATGGGCATCAAAATTGAGGGCAGGGATTGGCCCTTATACCTCAAGTGGTACCACGAATACCTTAGAAGCACAAGGGCCCAAGTTTGATCCCTGATACTGCAGAAAAAAAAAAAAAAATCAAAAAACTTGAGGCTGAAGCCACCTCTGCTATGACTCCTTTTCTTGTTGAGCAGGGCTCAGGGACACAGGCTGTCCTTGCCTGCACCTTTGCAGGACCCTTGAAGCTTGCTTGTGGCGAGCGGTGATCGCTTAGGGACCAGGCTGGGACTTCAGGCTTCTGTGCCAGGAGGGCAGCCGTACCAGAAAATGCTGCTCATTACATGTCTGCTGAGGATCCATCCTCTTAGTAACTGGTGCCTTGAAGAATTTGTCCTGTGGGGATTTGAAATGTTTTTGTTAAAAAGACTTCAGCTTAGCAACAGCAGCTACATTTGGAGAGTTGAAGAAACTGCTGTAAACTGCTGTGGCCTCCTAGTGAAAAGGTAACCAACTGCTGCTTGAAATGGTCCCAGCACTTCGAGGCCACCCGGTTTGCGGCCACCTTCCAGTCCTCAGATCCCAAAACTGTTATTCTGCAAGGTGCCTTTCCTTGTGTTGTTGTCTGCAGAAGGTGCTGCAGTGTAGCTGAGGCGTTCAGCAGGTGTTTTTCTTTTTCTTTTCAGTTGAGAAAATTAAAATGCTTCAGTAGGCTGACACATGTTGCATTTGCTTTCTATTCATTGTCTTATGATTCATGCTGTGTTGGTGTGTGGAATACTCTCATTTCCTTTACTCTTTAATTCCTAACACAATAAACATGTGTTTTTAGATGAAAGCATGCATCTTTAAATGTTCTTTAATGTTTCAAAACCCTCTTTAAATGTTCCCAGGTTAAAATTTCGCTGTGACTGTTCTTTTGTGTTGTGTGTCAGCACGTGCCGTGTGAGGGAGGGCCTTGGTGTTGGGTGGGGTCAGAGCACATGAGGGCAGATGCATTCCAGCGCCTTTCAGGCCAGCTGTGCTTTCCTGCTGCTGTCCGTGTTCGTCAGTGTGACTGCGGCTCGTTGTTTGTTAGTCACTTTCCCTGTTTTGAATTTTAACCCTGAGTGACATTCACCTTTTGAGCAGCCTTTTATGAACAGCGTGCTCAGCGCAGCACCTGTGCCAGTGCTGCTGCTTGTGTGGCTCCACCCCAGACCCAGACTTCAGTGCTCTGAGGCTAGTGGTTGTAAGTGGGCTTGGCTGCTTCTAAAGAATGCACGTTATTCTGTGCACATGTGCCCTGTAGCCTGGGGTTGATCAGCATTTTTTGTAAATGGAGCTTGCTTATAATTGAAGTAGTCTACCTTTTTTGTTTGTTGCTGGGTCTTGGTTTTTCCCCATGTGTGTGACTGCACAAAGCACCGAGAAGTTGTGAATAAATTACATTTTGTTTCATGGATGAATACAGTTAAGCGACAAATGGAAATAGAGGTTTCTAAAGTGGGGAAAGATTATTTATTTAAAAGAATTTGTGGTCTGATTTTTCCTGGAATTATGTATATAAATTTGACATGATTTTAAAGTTCTGAGCTTTCCTCTGCTGCAGACCTTTTCTTCCGAGTTCACAATGTAGGATTGCTCTTCCCTGGATTCCTCTCATTACACTTTGGTGCTCTAATCTCTAGGTCATTTCCGAGTCTCAGTGGTTAGTAAACTTACTTTGAAAACTTACCAGTGACTTTATGAGTCCAGTGTTTGTCTGGATTAGTGTCTGAGGTGCCCAGTAACTCTAGATGCTATAAACTTCTGAAATCCTTGTGTCTGTTTCAGTGGAGATGTATTGATGTGTTACTCTCTCCCCACCCTCCAGTGAAAAGCTGTTACTGAATCTTTGGGGTGTCCCACAGACTTTAGCACACTTCGCCAAGGAAATAAAAAATAACAAAGTTTGCTCAGGTAGGTGAAAGAAAAACTGAACAGATTTTAAAAATTCAGTTTTGGAAGTCATTCTCAAGTAGATGTTAGATCCTTAGTGTGGCAGGGTAGACAGGAGTACAATTATGGGACCAGGAGAGTAGTTGGGGAGAGTGGGGCAGAATTTCCCTAAAATCTTCAGTAGACTGCTATATCTCAGAGGCATTTCAGTCATTTTTAGTAACTGAATTCTGGACGTCTTGGCCTTTTCTACTTTTCACTCTAAAATGAGTAGCCCTCTCTCCCTCTGTCCTGTTTCTCTCTCTCCTTCCTTTCCTCTCTTTTAAAAAGGCTAATAGTGAATTTCTTATTATTTGTGCACCCAGAGCAGTCTGTTCTGTTCACTCAGATAAGACTCTTGAAGACTAGTGGCATAGACTGAAACATAGATACACGAAGACGTTGACTGCAGCTGCCCCATTTGCCCGAGGTAGGGTGTAGACTAAGTGGATCCTCCACCCCAGATTAGCCATCATGGCCTGTGCACTCGTCTGTCCTGGCTCACTACGCAGCTTCTCTTGTGCCCCCGACCCCTGCACTCTTGCTTTCTCAACTCCCTGCTCTCTTTTTTTGCCATGCCAGGGTTTGAATCCAGGGCTGCAAGCATTCTCTGCTAGAGAGCTATGTCTCCAGCCCTAAAAGTATTTTGAAACTCATTCAATTGATAAATAATGCTGCTTCAATTTGGCTAATTTATGATATGAGCTTGTATAACAGAAAGATTTAAATGAAGTATATTTTTATTATTATTATTATTATTATTATTATTATTATTATTTTTTTTTTAGTTTTTTGAGATAGGGTCTCACTTTGTAGTTCAGGCTGGTCCTGACCTCAGCCTTGAATTCACCGCAATCCTCCTGCCTCTGCCTCCAAGTGCTGGGATTACAGGTGTGATCTATGACACCCAGCATTGTGGTATGTGGTACTGATTGCTGGTAGGCATGAGTCACTATGCCCAGCATTGTTGTATGTGGTTACCCGGGATTGAACCCTGGACCTTGCACTTGCAAGGCAGGTGCCAGAACCACTGAGCTAAATCCCCGGCCGCAAAATGAAGTATTTTCTTACTGCAGTTAAAAGTGGTGTCTGTATGGTCCTCACATTTGCCATGGAAGGTTTTTTTTGAGACAGGGTCTTGCTTTGTAGTTCAGGCTGGCCCTGAGCTCAGCCTCCAACTCACATCACAGCAATCCTCCTGCCTCTGCCTCCCGAGTGCTGGGATTACAGGCGTGAGCCACTACGCCCGGCACTGTGGTATGTGGTACTGATTGCTGCTGGGTGTGAGTCTCCACGCCCAGTATTGTATGTGGTTACTGGGAATCAAATATGGATCCTTGCGCTTGCAAGACAGGCACCAGAACCACTGAGCCAAATCCCCAGCCCCCCAACCCCCTTTTTTTTTGAGACAGCGTCTCTCTTTTGTAGTTTAGTCTGGCCCTGAGCTCAGCCTCAAACTCACATCACAGCAATCTTTCTGCCTCTGCCTCTCGAGTGCTGGGATTATAGGTGTGAGCCACCATGCCTGGCACTGTGGTATGTGGTACTGGTTGCTGCTGGGCGTGAGTCTCCATGCCCAGTATTGTATGTGGTTACTGAGGATCGAACTCTGGTCCTTATGGTTGCAAGACAGACGCTGGAACCACTGAGCTAAATCCCCAGCCCCTGCCATGGAAATTTTTAAGTGCTCTTCCTCCCAATACCTGGGATTGAATTCAGAACCTTGCACAGGGAAGGAAGTCATGGTGCCATTGAGCTAAATCTCTGGCCTGGAAGTTTTTAAGTTTTGCAGTTAATATCACTTACATATTATGTTGCTTTGCTTAAAACTGTGTATGTTAAACATTTGTGGCTAGTAATGGAACTTTGAATGGGAATAGAATTATCTTCAGTTTCTATTCTATGACTAAGGGCTGCCTGTTGCTTTTTTTCTATGGGTGATTTGATTTGAGTTAGTGGAGGGAGAGTTAGTGTTATGGCTATCATATCTGTTACAGTAGTGAATTTCCTGTTATTGACACACAGTCCTGGCATCTGTAAAAGACAGGTTTAACTTGGCCTGCAGTTTGGGAGAGTCAGTCCACGATCAGCTGGCTCTAAGGCAGGAACATCATGGCAGAAGGTCGTGGAGTAGCAGAGCTGTTAAGGTCCAAGGCCAGTCACATTGACGTGCCCCTGTCACCACCACATTGTTGTAGATTTGACAGAGAAAGCCTGGACAGGGACAATAATTCTGTAGTCTGTGGCATGCAGCTGTAGAAGTCCATCGACGGCCCTCAGATCCGTCTTGCCCTCTTACAAATGAGTCAGTTCTCACTGTGTCACATGAAGTAGACAGCCATTGCTTGTTGGGTGACCCTGACACTTCTCAGACCTGGCTGATCAAGAGGCGTGGATGTTGGCGGGTGATGTTGGAGTGAGTGGTGTAAATTTGGGGCAGAGAGTGTATGTTTTTCACCTTCCAGTCAGAGAAGAGTGCTTTTTTGTTTTAATATATTCATGATAGGGCCATAATTTATATTTATTGGTGCTGGATGACTGAACCACTGGTGGCACATGTACGACTGTCCCATCAGGCAGCATGGGATGGTCACATAGGGTAGCACAATCCCTCCAGGGAACAGTGGTGCATGTACATTACCACTGGTGGTTTCAGCCACTGGGAATGTGATAAGTAACTCTGCTAGTGAAGAATTCCTGGAAACACTGATTTCTGCTTGTGCCCTAATAAATAGTTTCAAAATATTTTTCTAGGCTGCTTGGTGCCAGGGTGTTTTGAATGGCTTGTAAATTGTACTTTTAAGAGGTAGCCCCAATTAGCGCTGCTGAATTGCTTTTAAATGTTGGCTAGATTCATGAGACTCTGCTGGAAAATAAATTGCAACCTTGAGTCAAGTGTGACATTTTAAACTAGCCCTTGGTCCTTAAAACCACTTGGTCTGAGCTGGAGACAAGCAGCTTCCCCCTTGTTTTTCTTGCCTAGTCACCAGGCTTTGAGCTGCAGGCCAGCCTTCCTGGCCCTCAAATGTATCCTTTTTTAGAAATAAAAGTACCTGGCCTCTGTGATACATAACTGTGAGTCATCCAGTGGATATTAAGGAACTATAAAAACATGCTTCAAGATAGTTTTTCACTTTGTTCCAGAGGGCAGTCTAAATTTGGACTCATTTGAAACTGAAGTGGAAGGCTGTATCCTCGGTGCACCATGGGACACTCTGGTTGATGGCTTCTTTGAATGGCTCTGGTGGGAGAGGAGGCCCCAGCTCCACCTGGACAGAGCCACTTGGATTTGCTCACATTCACTTCAGATTCTTTTTTGGTAAACCAGTACTGTACTAGGGATTGAACTCAGGGCCTTGCACATACCTGGGGAAAGCCTTATCACACAGTCCCTAGCATTCACTTTTGAATAGGATAGTGTCTCATGAGTAACTAGTTTCTAATGGTTGAGATGCGGAGATACTTGGACATGATGCCTCATGAGTTTGTCATACCCTGTTTTGATGGCCGGGAACTCTATGTTTATTTGAAATTCAGAATATCTGAGCAAATGAGGCTGACCCTAAGTGCTTAGTAACGCCAGGATATGTAAATATGGGAAAGTTGTGAAATGAAGTTACCTGGCCAGAGCAGCCTAGAATGACAGTTGGGAACTTGATGATAGTATTTGTGGAATGACAGTTTTGGTCCATGTTTCCTGTGTGCATAATTATAGTGTCAGACACAATGAAGTTGGGAAGTACTGTATTATATGTTTCCTGTAAGGCCCTAACCTCTTATCTCACAATATAGTATGTAGTTATCAAGGACTGCAAACCTAATTTGCAGCCAGCAGTTAACAGGACAGTAAAGATTTTTAAATAGGACAGTTATCAGGTATTTTGTTCTTGTTTGGTTTTGTTGGTGGTTGAAGCTTTGAGGTTCAAAATGGATTGCCATTCCATCTGTATTACCATAAAATTGTAAACATTTGTGTTCTGGGCTTTGATTCATTTTTATTCTCTACAGCCCTTAATGTGGGTTTGGCCTATAATGGACTGTCCAGGTTATCTGTGAACCTGTTTCGAATATTGTTGTACCAAGGGGCATGCATAATAGTCAGTCCAGTTCAATCAAATGAGTTGTATATTTTTTGAATTTGTGACAAAAACGGATGTTTGTAATGAGGTTTGACATTTGGATTTTTATTTTAAGTAGATTCTACATAGAATTTCAACTAAGAAAAGGTGATGTGAATGTCTGCGTTACATAGATTGCTTAAGGAACTATTGTCATTTAAATGTTACATTTTTTAGGGTTTCCCTAATTATCCAACTGATATAATTCCTTATAAAATAATGAAAAATTAGGTTTATAGGGGCATGAAGTATTAAAACACTAAAATAAATGAAAGATTAAATGTATTTTGTTATTGACATTTTTATTTGTTCTGCTGTTAAGCATATCCTTGTTGAATTGAGAGCAGACTCTGCTCTTAGATCTTCTGATAGAAAGCTGGATCTATCTTTGTTTCTTTGTCCTTATCCCTGCTTTAGAATAATCAAAATGCTAGCTAATTGTCTTGAGTGCCAGTTGGACTGTCCTCATTACCTATATTACTTACCTAATGAGTGTAGTGTCCTTGATTTTACAGAGGAGGAAACTGAGGTATGGAGGTTGGTTAGGCAGACCAAGGTGGAGTCAGTTGAGGACTTGTATGGACTAGTTCCTAGTCCATGTTGTGAACCACTTAGCTTTAACTTGTTTGTATATATACTGTCTGATTAACAAGTTAAAGATTTAAGTATATTAATTTATTTTTAGATACCTTACAAAATCAGAGTTGTTTGCTTGTTTTTCATGCTTCATATAGACTTAGAAAAAATTTCTACTTTAAAATTATTTTTCCTCTTTTTTTCCATCATTTCCCCCTTCACTATTGCTAACAGCCTACAGATAAGGATTGTAAAGGAAAAGAAAGACACAAGCCACCAATCCTAACTTTTCAGTTTTTCCCTTTACCAACGTGATAGTTTTAGCTTTCCTGTAACAATTCTGTACCAATTTCCAGGCTTGTCCTATGAAATCTATGGCGTGATGGGGTTCATGCTATTTAGTCTGGGAACTTTTGTGGGGGGAGCATCTGATGTGTAAGTCAAGCCTAAGTACTGTGAAATGAACACTTTCATAACCCCATACACTTGTGTGCAGAGTCAATATATTTTTAGCAGTTGCACTTTGGCTCACTATAATGAAAATATTTTTCCAAGAATAATTATTAAAGTTTGTTTTGACTTCTTTTTCTTTCTGATGAATATTAGAAACTTGGCTATGACCTTTTACTAAAAACAAAAATAAAGCAAAACAAACAAAAAACACAACCATACAGGCTACCAGTTTGATATGAGTTATAGACTCACATTTTTAAATTGTTTAATTCTATTTTTAGTATTTTAAGTTACATTTGTGTATCCCGGTGTTATAAAAATGTACCTGCATGTTAATTTAATTTGTAGTAAGGATGAACTTTAATGAAGATATTGATGATAATTGCTGTTTACTTACTGCAGTTGTCTGCTTTTGAATGCATGTGCAGCTGTTTCTCCTGAAGTGTGGTAGGGGAGAAGCACGCTGGGTAGTTCTTCTTTTAGGTCATACACATAACCAAGGTACTGATAAATTAAAATCATATATGATTATGGTTCACTTTCATGTTCCTAGTAATGTATTTTGAGCTTTTCCTGCATATGTAAGCTAGAAAGCTCTATAGCTCATTTGGGGTTAGAGAGAGCCAGGAGCTGCTATTCTGAACATCTTTACATTATCATTCACATCTGACGTAGATAATTGGCCTATTTTATTCAACAGCTAGTTTGTGCAGCAGGTAGTGAATTGAGAAAGTTACAGGTTTCATCTACTAAAGGCTACTAATTGAATAGCAGAAGGAAAACTCTGTTCTGGAGGGATTGCTTCCTTAGTCCCTGTTGGCCAGTGCTGGGCTGTGGGGTACTGGACAAGAGCAAGGACTGGCCAGGACAGACTGTCCAGCTAGGGGAGAAGGAAGCCTCGATGCTCAAGGAGGTAATGTCCAGTACACAAGCTCTAAGAAGAAAAGGAAAAGCATCATCCATAGAAGTCAAACACTTCCACAGATATTTCAAAATATTTTTGGTGTACCTTTGCAAAATATATATGGGCAAGTTAAGTCTGTTTCCATAAGGGATCTGAACCAGTCCGGGAGAGGGGCTGCTCGCAGACATGGTGTACTTATGGTGGTCTCCACTGGATACACATCTTTCATTGGCTGGGATTCCATTTTACTCACTTCTTACCTGTCTGACCAGTTGTGAAACATGAAATTTCAATGTAGATATTGTTTCAACCCATTTTTTCGGTCACGTCTTGTTAGGCTCATGCCAATGCCTAAGGTAGAATTTTTAATTCTTTGCAAATACCTGGTTCTTCTGTCCTAGAAGAACTCAATAAAATTTTAAAAGTTTGTCAAAAAGAAGTGAGCCGCTGGTCTGCTCAATTCAGAAGTATCTCAGGACAGATTTACATACACATCCACTTATTTGACACCTGTGGCTTTAAAAAAGAAAGGCTGATACTGCTGCCTAGTCATTTAATCACTGTTTCCACATAAGGGCCTCTAGGATTTCCCTCATGCATTAGGTAACGGTACCCTTCCCCTGAGATTGATACATGCATGACTGAATAGTGAGCTCTGTCTCTTCTCCAAGAGCACAGTGGCAGGAAGAATACCACAGTCACTGAAGTGACCTGACCAGAACCTCTGTTCTTATGGTCTTTAGTCAGAGGAGCTGGGGTGCCCTGTCGGTGTGAAGTCCCGAGGCCCCATCCGCTGTGTGGCAGGGTTGTGCTCCCTTCAGTATGCCAAGGCTGGTGGATTAAAGTTCAATTACTTATCAGAAAGGCCAGTTTTACCTAGCTGGAGTATGTGCTGTGCCCGTGTACATTCACAGAATTTTAAATTGTTTTTCTGGGGATTAAAAATGATTTTAAGTTTGTGCTCACAAATAACTTGCTGTCTGTGAAGTGCAGGATACATTCAGTTTTGTTTTGGCAGTATGTTTAGAATGCATACAGCACTCTGTCCACTTATTTTCATCACTAACATATCAGCTGTAGTCTATAATATTTTCCTAGAGAAATAATTAAAATCATAGATAAAATAAGCAAGGAAATTTCTTTTTCTGATAAAGTAGATGGTAACCAGGGCTTAGGGGATTAATCATCTCAGGGAGAGTTGCAGATGTAAGAATTAATTTGTAGAATTCTCATGGTTCTTGGTACAGCTGTTTGAGCCTGTTGGTTTTGCTCCTTCATCTGGAAATCATATTTTGTTGATTAGCCTTTTTGTATTCAATAGAAACCCTGCATAGCTCATTTATTGTTTATTCTAGACATCCCCCAAATGTACTAAAGGGTGTTTGCGTGTCAAAGATGTGAAGAAAGTGAAAGGAATTCAGAAAGAGTGATAAATCCAATCCTCAGGTGACAATATGGTTGTACTAACTATATTTATAAGGAAGAGGAACATGTATACCATTAATAATTTTAATGGTAAATAATGGTAACAGCAATAAAATACTTTTATATTGAGTAATATATATTAGTCCTTATCAGGGATTATCTGGTTTTGCTTTTTGTGGTTTTAGATATCTGAAATCAATTATGATCTGAAAATATTGAGTGGAATATTCCAGAAACAATTTGTAAGTTTTAAATTACATCCTATTCTGATAGTGTGGTGAAATCTTACACTGCTTCACTGTATTCTGCTGGGCTGTGGATCTCCTTTTGTTCCCAGACTATCCAGGCTGTTCGTGCTTCCACCCTGCTTACCACTTAGTAACTGTCTTGGTTATCAGATCAACTATCAGGGTATCATGGTGTTTGTATATAGGTTGTGATACTGCTTGGGGTTCAGGAATCTACTGGGGGTGTTGGACATATTCACCCATGGAAAAGGGTAAACTACTGTGCATATTATCTCATTTGAATATAAAAGAGATGCCCATAACAACCTCTTGAAAGTCTAAGTAGGTTAAAGTATTATGAAGAATGAAAGGAAGTATAGTTAATCACTGTGCTGGGAAAAGAGGTGTAAATCAGAACTTCCTATAGGGCAGTTAATAAAACAGTATTACAGACCCTGGTATGCACTAGCCAGAAGTCTTTTTTTTTTTTTTTTTAGGTTTTTTGAGACCGGGTTTCACTTTGTATTTCAGGCTGGCCCTGAGCTCAGCCTCAAACTCACATCACAGCAATCCTCCTGCCTCTGCCTCCCAAGTGCTGGGATTACAGGCATGAGCCACTATGCCCAGCACTGTGTTATGTGGTACTGGTTGCTGCTGGGGTGAGTCTCCACGTCCAGTATGGTATGTGGTTAACCGGGGATCGAACCCGGGTCCTTGCGCTTACAAGACAGGCGCCGGAACCACTAAGCTATATCCCCGACCCAAGTCTTTGAATACATAGGTCAGAAGAGAAGGGGTCTGCTTGATAAAAGGAGTACATCAGTGCCCTGGCCTTATCCTGGCTTGGTGTTAACTTCATTGAACTACAGTTTTGTAAATACATTACTCATCATCAGAGTGAAATTTGAATCATCTTTAAAATAAAAAATGTAATGTTCTTGCATCAACTTATTTTTTTATGTAATTTGTAAGTTAGAAATGATTATTTTTCACAGTATAGTTTACTCTGAGTATAAAGATTTGATTATCACTACGGAAAAAGGCCATATGTTTTATTGCTCTTTTCTCAACAACTTATGAGATTTGAAGACCTCTGGGTACTTGCGAAAGTGCTCTGCTGGCAGCTGGAATGAAAGAACTGTAGAGACGCTGCTGGCAGTTAACTTGAAAATCTGTCAATAATTATTCCATTTTCCATGCAGCTTTTATTAATGAAATTTTGAATTAGTGTTTATTGAGTGATACATTAATTTCATTTGAAGTATTTTTATGGAACTTTTAAAATGATGTACGTAGTAGAGAAATGCTGTGCCTTAGTCACTTTCCTCATGGCCAAGACACAACAATCCCTGCAACTCAAAGAGGGAGAGATTTATTTTGGCTCGTGGTTACAGTTGGTGGTCAGCTGGCTGCAAGGCAGAAATAGCTCAGTGGAAGGGCCTGGTGGAGAACTGTTCACCGAGGGGTGGGAGGAAGCAGAGAGAGAAGGTCAGGGTGGATCACCCATTAGGACACCCTCTCAGTGAGCCGCATCTAACCAGACCCCACTTCCTAAAGCATACTCCGCTGCTATACTGTCCAGCGGATGAACACTGACGTGTATGGCACCTCCTGACGCTGCCTTAGTGCACAGTGCTCCTTGGGGGACATTCTGTGTCTAAACATAACGTATCATCATGTGATTGATATACGATGGCACAGAGAGATGTTTGTTATAAAGGAGAGAACAAGCAATTCATAAAGCAGTAGTGTCATTTGCTTTCATTTTCTGTTTTAAGAAAAATATATAGAGATAACATATTGCAAGGATATACAGTATAAATATATTTTAGGATTATGTGAGGATTACTGGGACTTAAATTTTTTCTAACTAATCACAAATTGATTAGCCTTTCTGTTTAAAATATTAAAACATAGAAACTAACCCTGTATCATTTTACAAAAGAGGTAGCTCTGAGGCTGGTTAGTTCTGTATGTTCCAGAGAGTATTTTCCAATAGTAGAATTATTTACTGTTTTCTTGCTCTCACAGTCAGAAACAAGAGCCAAATCACTGCATGCTCTCTAGAAAATGCTTGTAAATTACCAGGCAGCTGTGTACTGTTGGGTCTTTCTGGTCCTTCTATCTGCAGCTGTTAAAGTGTATTGCACCAGGTAAAGTTACCGTTTGGTTATACCCACAAATTTGACACTTAGAGGTGATCAGCTAAGGATCTGCTGGTCTTAAACAAAATAATTGTGGGTTCTACTACAAAGTGCCAGGCACAGATTCTAACCCTACATTCTTGTCTGCTCCTTTGATAGACTGAATAGCTAATCTTTTGTGTTTGTGTTTTTTGAACAGGGTCTCACTATTTATTTCTTAAAAGTAAGGACATTGTTTTACATACCACAGAAAAAAACAACCAAAAGAGGGAAAATCACAGAGACTCAATATTGTTTTCTGACTTACAAACTTTTTCTCAGTAAGGTCCTTTACTTGATGCAGGGTTTACTCCAGGATCACGTGTGGCATTTACTTGTATATTCCTTACAGTCGCCATTAATCTGGAAGGTTCCCCCCACCATTTAAAAAAAATCTTCCAAGAACTTTCCAGTTTTGGAAACAGGCTAGCTAACTGTAGCTAATTTTTTAGTGACCCTAAATTTGGATTCATGTAATATTTCCTTGTAATTCGGTTCAGATCATCCATTTTAGCTAGGAGTGTTGTGTTCTCATTTTATGAGGAGGCACCTTCCTGAGCTGTCTGTACCATAACTGGTGAGGTTAACTCTGGTGAAGGTGGTGGCTGCCAACTCCACTGAAAATTTAATAACTTTCCCTTTTGTAATTAATAAGTACTATGTAGGAGTTTTCCTTGAAATTGTATAAGTGTCTTTTTTCTCATTCTTTCACTCATTAGTTTTTTGTTACTGATTGATGATTCTTGCTTGCAACAATTATTTCTGTATTTACCAAATGACAATATTAAAAAGTCTTTTATTTATTTTACTTTTATTCATTTTGAATCCTGTTGTAAAAAGCTTTTCAGCTTTTCTCCTCTGATTAACTTGTTGCTGAATAGGGTCATGGGTTATTATTTTATTCTATTGATGACAGTTGTAGCCAGGGTCTGCAAGGAAAAGATTTAATACAGCACATAATTTATAGGATTGTTTTATGATAGTCACCCAAAAAGTCATATACAGAGGAGTGCAAGAAGTCTAGCTGCACACCAGAGACCAAAGAATCCAGCTGAGATCTGGATCCCACAGCAGTGTCCCACAGAAGTCCAGATGAAGGCCTGGAGTCCAAGGCCAAGGTGTCTTCCATGAGTCTAGCCAGAGGCCCCAAACCTGCAACAACAACTCATGCAAGTCCATATCTGTACCCAGAAGGCCCAGAGGCCAGTGTTGGAAGCCAGAAAACATGCTCCAGTGAGGTGAAGGATCTGTGCCCGAAGTATCTGTACCAGAGCCAGGAAGTGACACTCTGGGTGAAGACCAGAGCTCCCCTGACGAGAACAGCAGCCATTCCGAGCAACAGCAAGGACCTGAGCTCCTGCTCTGATGAGAACAGCCAAGCTCTGGGTGGCCAGCCGTAAACAAACTTCTAGAAAATCCACAGCCCCACTCTCCTCCTCCAGGGATCTTTTATGCTGTTGACAACGATGCTCAGGTGGGTTTTCTGTGCCCAGACCACACGGATTCAGTTCAGCTGGGTGTTCGAAGATGAACACTAACCACCACAGTGGTAATCCTTTATTTTCTTTTACTGTGTTGCTTAAGTTATTCTAACAGACCAAGTTTTAATTTGTGCTGAGTGCTTTCTATCTTTTCCTAAGTAGTCCCTTTTTTGTCTGTTCTGTTTTAGTTGGAGAGTATACCACTAGATTTGATCCAAGCTCACCTACATATTTATATCTCTAAAATATTTTAAAATTCCAAGTAAGTAAACAGCATTATTTAAATGATTAGGATAGTTGACGTTGGCTTGGGTCGACCACTGGTTGTTCTTATTTTTTTTTTCTCCTGGGGAAAAATTGCCTCACTAGCATGTATACTACCATCAAAAAGGAGTTTTCTAAAAACTTAGCAAAGACTTGTTGTGATTGGAAATCATGTGCTTCTAAATCTAATTGAAGTTATTTTGTTTTCATGTTGGTCAGATGAGAGTGTTCATATGTTAGGGCAGCTTATTTTATATATATTTTTTTTAAGACAAGGTTTCGCTTTTATAGTTCAGGCTGGCCTTGAGCTCACCCTGTAATCTAGGCAAGCCTTGAACTCACAGCAGTCCTCCTGCCTCTGCCTCCTGAGTGCTGGGATTACAGGCATGAACCACCACACCCGGCATTGGGTGTGTGGTACTGATTGCTGCTGAGCATGAGTCTCTGCACTCAGCATTGTGGTATGCAGTTACCAGGGATTGAACTAGGGACCTTGTGCTTGCAAGGGAGATGCAGGAACCGCTGAGCTAAGTCCCTGGTCCTAGGGTAGCTTATTGTGTGAGATAGAGCACTGTCACTGTGAGTCTCGTGACTTGGTGTAACTTTTCCATCTTTAGAGTTTAGGAAATCCCTAAGCAGGTAGCACACATCTGTCAACCCACCATCGAGGAAGCAGAGGTGAAAGATCATAAGTTCAAGACCGCCCTGAACTCAGCAAGGTGAGACTCTGTCTCAGAAGCAAGCAGATGTTCGGGAGTCATAATAATCCTTAGTGTAGTCACAGCATAGGCACTCGGTGCCTGTGAATGAGGCGATTTTTCCCAGGTCACAGGGTAAATCGAGCTGGTACCCTGGCTCTGAATCTAAAGCTACTAGAAAACCTCTAATACAGTTTCTACTCGCTTCTTATCCACCTTCTGAAAGTTTTGTATGAAACGTTAAAGAGCCTGAAGCTTAAATTTGTTTTTTCTATTACTTAAATCTTTCTGGGGCAGGGGATATAGCTCAGTGGTTCCGGCGCCTGTCTTGCAAGCACAAGGACCTGGGTTCGATCCCCAGTAACCACATAACAATACTGGGTGTGGAGACTCACCCCAGCAGCAATCAGTACCACATACCACATACCACAGTGCCGGGCGTGGTGGCTCATGCCTGTAATCCCAGCACTTGGGAGGCAGAGGCAGGAGGATTGCTGTGATGTGAGTTTGAGGCTGAGCTCAGGGCCAGCCTGAACCACAAAGGGAGACCCTGTCTCAAAAAACCTTAAAAAAAATATCTTTCTGCAACTTTTTTTTTTTTTTGTACTATTGGTCATATTCATCATAGGGAATGTATACCTATGCATAGGATATTGTAATTCTTGTGCCCGTTTCCTCTCCTTATCCTGTCTTCCCTCCCATTTACAAAAGCTTTTTTTGTTTCCATCTTTTTCCCTTTTCCCTTCCTTTCCTTTGATCTGCCTGCTCTCTTGTTCCCCTTCACATTTGAACACATTGTTCCCATGAAGCTTAAATTTGCATGTGCCATTTATTAAAAAACACTTCAGAGCTTTGTATCCTGATTATCAAAGTCCATTTGGCCAAGGTTGATGATTAATAACTTCAAGTGATTCCAAATTGACTTCTCAGTAGGTGTAGTTATAAAATGCTATGACCAGTCTCCTAACTAGTGTTCATTGTGGAGCTGCACTATTCTGTAATTATGAAAAGATTGAACTGACAGAATGGAGATTTGGTAAATTTACACTGACTAAACTTTCTCCTATATTAAGACATGTCTGTCAGGAGAACAACATGTGGTTGTGGATGACTATGTGACCTCAGTGAGTGCTGAGGAACCCTTCTTGTGACCTTTGGACTACTTATGCATCTGCCGCCTCCATGGAGCACCTGGTACTGGTGTGTTGCACCTGCTGGGTACTTGCAGAAGCTGTTCTTCTGCCTCATCTCCACCTCTGTGTGGTGCTCTGCTCCAGGCAGAGAACCTTGCTTACAGAAGAAGCACAGGAAAAATGAGACTGTTATTTGCCACATTCAGGATATTTTGTAGAGATGAGGCTCTTCTTAATCATTGTTGTCATCGTCATCGTCATCATCGTCGTCATCATTGCCATCATCTCCCCCTCCTTTCCTTCCTTCTTTTCCTTATTTTGAAAAAATATTTAAAGATCTGATTCTTAAAGTTATGTTATTAATCAAGGCTTTCAGTTACATATAGTAGTACCTATGTCTAGCCAATTTGAAGCATTTCAGAAAGCAGCAGTAGCACATACTTGTCAAGAACTATGAAAGCTCCAGGATACTACTATTTATCCTGCTTATGTGCTAGGACGTTGTTTGCTTTAGCTTGCTGGCAAAAGATACACCTCTCACCTCCGGGTTCTGAGACAGAAGACTATTATCACAGCAGTAACAGATATCAGGATAGTAGCATTTTTTTACTAGTTCTACAAGCTCTGATTCCCTCAGGGAAGCATGCAGGCCAGTTGATACTTGTGCACTCAGTGTGTTGTGTTGCAGAAAAGGAAATGGGAACTTAAAGAATTGTCCTCTTTTTACTGGACTGTAAGCCTTACTTTTGCTGTGAGGAGAGACACTACCACTGTCTTCCATGGTCATAAGCAAAGCTGCCCTGTGCTCTGGAAGAATACACTGTCTTTGTCTTCTAATTTGCTCACTGAAAAAATACCTTTGTAATGACAGTCTGGAACGAAGATAGTGCTTGAGTAGTGTGTAGAATCTTAAGAGACAGTTGGAGAATTGTCTTCTAACAGTAGACATTGTAGAAATTTAGAAAACAAAGGAAAATAAGTCACTGCAGTCCTATAACCCCGGTTAAAGTTTTGAAATATGAACTTTTAGAGTTTATATCAATAAACACAGTTTCCGTATGGTACACATGTGTGTACATGTATGGTACATATTTCTCAAGAATTGGATAATACTGTACATTCTGCCATGGAGTATGATTTTTTTTCACTTAGCACTGTGTTATGTGCATTTCCCTCCTTGTGTAGTTCTGCCCAGTCCTCTGTCTGTTCCTTGAGCAGCACTTAGTTGTGCTAATCATGTAATTGGAGTTTTAGAGATTGGATGAGCAGAGTGATCAGATTTTCTGGTCCAACCTTTGCATTTAATGTATCAATTCTCACTTAACATAATTGTATCTCAGTAAGACCTGGAAGCAGTTGCAGACACTTAATTTGGAACTGTAATTGTGGCATTTTGAGGCCCTGTCTGAGGTTCGTGTGCTAGTGAGATTGCTTGGGTATTTATAGCCCTGACACTGAGTGGTGAGTGTAACTTCTCCCTCGACTGTGCCTGGTTGCATAGAGGGTGAGCCCTTTGATGGGAGCCATCAGTGCTGTCTGTGGCTGTGGTGGGCGCTTTCCTTTATCTCTGAGCCCACGAGCCCCGCTGGCGTCCTTCTGGTAGTTATAAGGATTCGTGGCACACAGCCTTGGAAAGTATTTGTCCAAATAGAAGTTGCTTTTTAAAAATGATTTTTCTAATCAGATCCTGTGTGAATAGAAACATGATAGTTCATTTCCAGAAATGTGCTTTCTTTCAGTGTACTAAAAGAATTGAAGAATCTTACACTGAAAATCACCGCCCCACAAATGCAAGTCAAAGATTGAAATATTCGTATTTCTAGTTTCCATTATGAAGCTCAGGTTGGTCTTAAACTCACTGTGTAGCTGAGGCCGGCCTCAAACTTGCTGCAGTCCTCCTGCGTCAGCCTCCAGAAGCTGGGATCACAAGTGTGTGCCCCGACTGTACCAACTTTGCCCCTTATCTTTAGCTGCATTTGTTACTTGAACTTAGGACTTCTGTGCTGATTATATGTTTTCCTCAAAAGATGAACTCTTAGGATAGGTCAGTGCATTTTAGCCACATCTGTACTCCCAGGGTCTGGTATATGATGGTAGGCTGTGTTGAGTAAATACTTAGGAAATGATGGATGGGGTTTGGTTTTGTGTCTTTCCCTCCTGGGCCTGTATTGACCTGGAAGTCTCTGGGCTGGTCCTGCAAGCAGCAAGTGAGGGACTCAGCACCTGTTGGGTTGCGGCGGAGTCGTGTGGAGACAGCATGGAGCGTCTGAACTGAGGGCTCCTGGTGTTGGGGTGTAGCACAGAGCAAAGCAACTCTGCCAGTGAGAGTGCTCCTCGTTTTGGGCTCTGCTTTGGCAGGGCTGCTCCTGGGAGATATTTTCAGTGTCAGTGTATGATCATTCACTCATGTAGTGTATCAGTTTTTCTTCTCTTTTGTTAAATGGCTGAGTTTTTACTGATTTAAATATTAACTGGCCTGGCATGGTGAGCACATTTGTGATCCCAGAACTAGGGAGGCTGAGGCAGAGGGACTGCCACAAGTCAAGGTCAGCCTGGACTGAACAGTGAGACCCTCTCTCAAAAAACCAATAAAAAATGTAATAATTCCATTTCCATGTTTCAACTTCATTTTAGCAAATAAGCACTCAGAAGTACTTGTTCCATTGCTTTTATTTTGCTGTTGTGATTATTTTTTTTCAGCCCTGGGGAGTAAACTTTGCTTATTCTAGAAAATGCAGTGCTGCTGAGCTACATTTCCAGCCTTAGATCTTTTCATTTGTTAGAGTAAAATGACTGCTTCTTGTTTTATTTATTTTATAACCAAAGTTTAGTAATAGTTAAAATTATACATCAGCCATATCATTTATTTTTTAAACTAAAACCTTCTCACATAAGACTTCTGACAATAAGTTGATCACAGATACTTGCATTACCATCTAAGTGTAATACTTTGCTAGGTTACATCCCTAGCTTTAAGGAACATTTTGTGAATTAAGTGCAGCCCCTCTGATAACAGAACTTTCTCTGGTGGGTTAGAAGAGCCATAGCCTGAGATGTCCCCTTATCCAGATGAAAGGGGGAGTTTTAGAAAATGATCTCATTTAGTCAGACTTATTTTGAATTAAATTGTGCTTATTAACTGTTGAATAAATGGTTCATTTTTGTTAAATATAAGTTGTGTACAGATCACAAGGCCTACATTTAGATAAAAACAAAAGCACCGAAGGGATTGAAACCCTAGGTCCAGAGGCAGACCTAAATGACATTTACATTTACTAGGCTTTAGCAGTTTTAGGAAAAAGGTGAAAGTAGTTCAGCATTCCCAGGTGATTTTAAGGCCTTTGTTATCCATGATTTGAAATAATTTTCAGTACAGTGATTCCTATTATGATTCCCAATGTCTTCACTGTAAGTCACTTATGATTTTTATTTATGATTTTATTCATAATTTTTAGGATCCACTCAGTCATTCCACAATGCCCAGAGAAATTATACTTTGTCATTGTTCTTGAGCCACCGTTTGGAGTAGTTGTTATGCTGTAGTTAGATGTTTGATATACCAGTCATATTCCTAAAAGAAAAGGAGATTCCAAATTGGATTATTTTCTGTTGTATTGGCACTGAATACTTTGCTTATTTCCCAAATTCTAATGTGTTTTCAAAAGAATAGCAGTTCCCTGAGTGAAGGATCTTCCAGAGAACGTGCTGCAGGCCAGTGTAAGCAATTTGAAAAGAGATTCCAGATGGCTTTATCCTGGCAGCAGTCCTGTGCTGTGTGTTGGATAAGACTGCAGCATCCTAAGGTGATTACTGTGAGGGTTACGAAGCCAGAGTATTTATAGTGCTGTCTTTGTAAGAAATAAATAGACAACAAATAACTTCATTTCTTGTTTCCAGAAACACTTTCCCACCAGACATTACAAAAGTCTTACAAACACAGTATCCTTCATAATCCGATAGGAAAGTGATGTTTTACTGCATATGTTTCCTCATCAGATATTTCTGGTTTTATACTGAGTAGTGAAATACATGGAATAAGACAAATATCTTATACTTCTATATTAATTTATATATAAAAATTTATTCATTTATATATAAAATTACCTTTTTATATTCTTAAAAAGTAATAACTTCTAAGAAGCAGTCTTTAGGCATTTTTGTTTATGCACTGACCAGGGAAGCATTTAACCTTTAGCATGTGAACCGATCCTTTGTGAGTCTAATGATCTCTCTGGGAGAGGAGGGTCCTGTCCCCACGAGGGGTCTCTGCCACTGTCCCCAGCCTGGCCGGGCCTGGCCGGGAAGTGAGGAGGTGCAGCTTTGGGGGGTTTGGGAAGCGCAGCAGGAATGCTGTGTGAGCTCAGCGAGAGTAAGCTCTGGCAGGTCCCACCCTAACCTGGTAGATTTTCATTTGTATTTATTGTTCTGCTATCACTGCATTATACCCAGTAAATGTCTGGTACTTTGAGATAAAAACAGCATGTGTCAGGAGAATTGCAACCTCAGGACCTTGAAGGATGTCTTGAATGTTGCAGACCTTGATAAGGACTTTTGGATCTGTCCAAAGTTTTTAAAGCCTTAGTTTTTTAAAGCTGCTCAGGCATTTTATTTCTTGCAGGACACTAGTTTGGAATTATGTCTGTGCAAAGCCAAACAAATGTCATGGGTGGTTGTGCTGCAATGGTCGTTTCTTCTTGAAAAATACTGATTTTGAAGGCACCTGACTTCTCAAACAGCAGTAATTTTGGAGAAGATTGGAGGGTGCAAAGGGAGCCACCTTCCATGTTGCCAGCTTCATGGGATGCTGGAGAGTAAGGGGCCACTCTCTCCTCAGTCCACATGCACAGTGGCGGTGTGTCCTGACGCCCCTTCTATGGGTTGCCCAAGTCTTTATGATCACTGGTAGCTTAGTGATCAAAGGGTCTGATGTACCTGGTTACTGCAGTGGATGGACTTCAGTGATGAGTGCAGGCTACACATGTTATGAAAGTAGATGTCAGAATACAGAGAAAAAGTAATTAGATTAAAGGGAGGTTTAGACGGAGAATGCTAAGAGTGACTGTTTAAAATACAAGATTTGGGGAAGAGGTTGTCTGAAACAAGACTGGTGTTTTATTCTGTGCAACCCTGAACCCCTGTCTCCCATGAAATACCATGCAGGTTGTGCCTTCCAGTGCACACCTGTAATCCCAGCACCATGAAAGGCAGAACCGGGAGGATACCAAGTTCTGGCACAGCCTGGGCAACTTAGGAACTTAGTGAGACCTTGTCTCAGAATAAAAAAAAAATGGAAGCACTGTAGATGTAGCTCTGAATTCACTCTTCCCCCTACCCCCAGCCATTCATTTTTCCGCCCCCAAGGCATGGCAGTGGATACAGTGTTGTCACTTAGACTTGACCTAAGAGTAGTGATTATGACTTGGGCAGGCCTTCTCCTCTCTTTGCCTCAGTTTTCTTCTGTGAAATGGAGATGATAGCAATCACTGAGACTTTTTCCTACTGATCCCGTAGTTTACTACCACATAGCCATTGTATACATTTTATCGATGATATTTATCATGGGTATTTATCAAACCTGGAAAAGTCTAAGGGGCATGGTGTCATCCCTTATTCAGTTTTTCACTTTAAAATTTTTTTCTGCTCTCTGATTTGACCATGGTTACAGTAGAGACAGATGTCAGTGTTTTTAGTGCGAAAAGAAGTGCCCGGGGATGAAGGAGGTTGCAGGGTTTTGTGGTCCTGAGTCATCTGACTTTCGCCAGAGAAATGCAGAAAAGCTCCTTTGTGGGCGCAGCTGCTGAAAGCACGCCTGGCTTGATCGGAAGGAGCACCTTCCCTGTGCAGGCCCCTCTGCTGTGTCTTTTGTGGATTGGAGATTTCTTTGGAAAACAGAGTGTTTGACCCAGGGAAACAGGAATTAAAAACCCATCAACATACCAAGGCAGCTCTCCGTTCTGTTTGGCCATACTCACCAGGTAAATAGGTAGTATTTGCACCTTCCTCAGCATTTAAAGTGACCTTACAGGTAAATATGCTGTTCACTACATTGGGTTCAGAGAGATCTAGTTTGTATCTGAAGTTCATTGGCCAAAAATAGAGGGATAAAAAGCCCCTGGTAAAAACAGCAGTTTTCTAGCCCTAGTTAAATGAAGTTACTCCATAGTAATTATTAGTTTTTATTATCTGGCCATTGTTAAAAACACGACATGTAAGACTTGTTAGCATCCTAGAACATCCCACTTTTTCCTCTTTAAGTCTTTTTAAAAACTAAACGTTTAATTTGCATTTTTGTGAACTCAGTTTGCAGCCAGACTCCCCAGATGCTCCTTGTCCTCAGCAGTTGAGCTCAGCTGTTCTGTTCATGACACTCTTGTGACCTAGGATCCCCTTTCTCTAATGTGCTGCTGTCCCTTTTCTTCTGGCTTTATGGAACCTGAGAATCGTTGGCCGCCATGCTCCTGAAATTTGTCATTCCTTTTTAATGATACCTTTTAAACTTGTTCATGATTAAGTACATCTTCATTGGGAAAGATGGAAGACTATAGTTTCTAGAAAGCATTTTTTTTTTTTGTTTTGAGACAGGGTCTCGCTTTTGTGGTTCAGGCTGGCCCTGAGCTCAGCCTCAAACTCACATCACAATCCTCCTGCCTCTGCCTCCCAAGTGCTGGGATTACAGGCGTGAGCCACCACACCCGGCACTGTGGTATGTGGTACTGGTTGCTACTGGGTTGAGTCTCTACACCCAGTATTGTTATGTGGTTACCGGGGAATCGAACCCGGGCCCTTGCGCTTGCAAGACAGGCGCCGGAACCGCTGAGCTAACTCCCTGGACCCCTAGAAAGCATTTTAAAGCTACTTTATTTTGCTGTCATCCTTCAAAGAAGAAAAAGGTAAAACTTCTAGGATAGAAGTATGTATTTACTGTTTTGTATATATTCATTTAGGCTTTTCTTTTCTGTTAGTATTTGTATACATATAACTACATATAATCATATTTAGGATTTTGCTTATTTTTCATATATCATTTTGCAGTTCATTTTTATCATGTTTTCTCCTCCATCGAAGACCATATTATAGAAATGGGATGGAAACCTAAATGAGAAGGTATAGAATTTATGAAAGAAGAATATCATTGTGATCTCTTTTCAAAGCCCTCAGGTTCAGCAAAGATTTGTTAGATAAAAAGCAAACTAGACATGGTGGCACAAGCCTGTAATCCACTGCTTGAGGGGTGGAGGCAGAATGATCCCCAGTGTAAAGCCAGCCTGGGCTGTCCAGTGATTTTGATGGCTGGATTACAACGTGAGGCCTTATTTCAAATGAATGAAGAGAAAGATACATAAGTATGAACAGCAATGAAAAAGTTAATAAACTGCTGATATGCATTCTTTTTCATTGAAATCTTTATTGGTACATATCAACATTTTTAAAGTTTAGCTTTCAAAACATACCATTAGGAAAATATAATTCACATTACAGGAGAAACTATTTGTAAATCATATTTAATCAGAATTTATATGAAGATTGTATGAAAAACTTTTACAGCTCAACAGTAAGAAACCAAAGAACTTAATTAAAAGAGCACAAGATTTAAGTAAACAGAGAAGACGCTCAGGGCAAATACGCATCAAAAGATGTTCAGTTCATTAATTACCAGAGAGTACAAATTTAAACCAGGATGAAACACCACTGCCTATTTCTTAGAATAGATATGGTAAAAAAGATTCTCAGTGACAAGTGTTGAAGAGGATGTGGACAACTGGAAACCAAGAAATGGCTGGTGAGAAGGTAATTGCACCCCTTACCTTGGAAAACACTGACAGTGAGCCAGGAAAATCTACTCCTAAATCTCTGTTTCAAGAGAATTGAAAACATAAATTGCTATAAGGACTTTTATACAGATGCTATAACAAGAAATGAGACACTCTCAACGACCAACTGAAATGGGAAAGCAAACCGTGGTGTAGTCTGTCTACACAGTTAATTACAGTTCGGGAGCAAACTTCTGACTCATGCCAGTGTAGACAGACCTCAGCATTTTACTAAGAGAAAGAGACCAGACCAAAGTACTGTGTTCTGTGATTCCATTTACATAAACTTTCTAGAAAAGGCTAAACTGGAGAGATACAAAGCAGATCACTGATTACCTTGGGCTATTGCAGGAGAGAAACCAGGGAACATTTTGGAGTGATAGAGTATTAAGCTGTATTTAACTCGAGGATGCCTTCATACTTCTGAGTCCTTGCATAGTGAATTGTAACCTAACTGAAAGCCCCATTTAGTAGTAGACTTTGTTACTAAGAACTGAATCTTAGTCACACACATGAGTGTTAGCCAGTCATAGGTGGCTGACTGGTCTTATTATGTTCAATAAACAACCAGCTGTAACCAACCAAGCTATACAGCGTGCCATTTCTGGCCCATAAATTGGGAAGTGGAGCCAACTGAGATTCCACTGGCGATACATGAATCATTCCTTGCTCAGTTAAATTTAATTGTAAAAAGTTTTGTTTTTAACACAAGCATTCTAAATCTGGATGATGATGCTAGTTGCACAGTGATAAATTTACAGAGTCAGCAGTCCACATAACATAGGCAAACACTTTAAATTAGTGTGATCCAAACTGACAAATTGAAATTCCCGAAGCCCCCTGTCATTTGCTCTTTCATCTGTCACAAACCCCACTGTTGACAAATGACTTACAGGTCTCGGAGCCAGTAACTGGCAAACTGGGGGCTGCCCTCCTGTGTCTGGATACAGCACCTTGCCTGCTCCAGTAAGCAAACCTATGGTGTGTAAATACTTCCGGGGTACACCGTGATGTGTTGTAAAGAATACACCTGACACATCTTTTATGTCAGGACTGTATTTGCCATCATTTCTTTTTATTTTACTGTTATTCTTTTTAAAATGAAAACATAAAACAAATTTAATAACAAATAGAGAATGACAGTAGTTAATATACTGTGTATCAGGATCAAAAGAATGGTCGAAATGCAGAGGATTTAGCTCAGTGGCGCTATGCCTGCCTGTCAAATGCAAGGTCCTGAGTTTGATCTCTGGTGCTCAGAAAGGAAAAGTATTGTCAAAATGTTACTCAGAGTAAGTCATAAACATACATATAAATCAGAGGAAAAGAGAAGGTAGATAAATTGAAAGTAGGGAGAAGTTCAAGTGACTGCACAAATTATCTAGTCTGTTATTTCAAAAATATTTTAAGATAAGTGGTACTTTGTTTCATTTATTCTACTGGTTTCTTTTGTTCATTGAAAAGAAAATTTTCCCCTTGTTTGTTTCTTCTTTCTCATCATTCTTTGATTTTTTGTCGGAGCATTTTAGAGAGCACTGAAGTCGAGAGAGCTGGTACTGTCCACTCTGTCCCCTTCACAGTGCTTCGCAGCTGTCATTTCTGGACCTGTCAGGTTTCCTTTCTGTTCCAGCTCTCTGAATGACTCTGCCCCATACTACTTGTTATACTGTTACTTGTGTAGATACTTCAGTGAGCTGCCCTTATTTTCCAAGGATTGCTTACATTCCATGGTGTGTACCATGGGGAAACCTGTGTACATATCCTCCTGAACAGCCAGCCACATTTCAGTCAAATTCCACAGCCTAGAACAGAAGTTGTTTGCAAAATTGTATAGCAGACTTTTATTATTACTTTTAAGCACTTTTATATTCTGAGAAAGTTGAACAGTGCATGCACTCAGATCTTTAGGTAAGAAAATCTGGGGATTACCTCTCCACTGGAGGTGGCACAGAGGGTGATAAGGGTGTTGCCAAATTCCTAGTGAGGGGTCCTGAGTGCTGGCCTCTCCCTGAACAGAGTGCCCTGTGTGCAGGCCCAGCACCTCGTGCATTGCACAGATCAGGGGCTGTGGCGGTGTGGGAGTCCCAGCTGGGGAAAGAACCCAGCCAGGGGCCAGGGGGCTACCGCACAGGTAAGTATGGTATGCGCAAGCAAGGCAGGCTGGGCTGGAGGTGGACTTGAGTCAGATCGGAGAAGCAGGAGGACTCTATGGGGGAATTTTGAGGAAATATTAGAAGTTAAATGAAGGGGGGAGTTCTGTGTTGAAGGTTGAAAGCATGAAATAAGAAGACTTAAACCTTACATCATTTCTGAGAATAGTATTTAGTTTAACTTCCTCATTGGGAGGCATTCTTAGGAACTGACCCCGTGGTGCTCTGGGTTGCCTGAGGTCACTGAGGTGATTGGAGTGAACCTCACGCACGGCCTTCTGTCCCCTGTGGCCTGCTCTCCTTTTGCAGCCAGCTACCCGGGGCTCAGGTCAGGCTTCTCTTGTCCTCGCTGTCTGCATGTCCTTTTACTTATGCCGGCATTTATCTGAGCCCACTCAGGAATCTTTCCAGAGCTGTGGAGACATTTGAAAGGAGGTATTTGTTTCTTTTAAGTCACCCTTACAGCCTTCTTTAACATGTTCTTGCCGGCTTGAACCACTGGTGGTGCAGGCATGACTGTTTCACCGGGTGGCTCGTACTGCTGGATGGGACTGGCACATGCTGCCCGAGAGGACAGCCATGGATGTGCCATTGGTATTAGGAGCCATGCAGCATCGAGACGTATGAATTATGGTCCTGTCGTAGGTATGTTAAACATTCTGATTTAATGATTGTTGGGGGAAATCAAAAAAGGAACTGGCTAAATTTTAATTTTAACAGAAATCATAGTTATCACCTTTATTTTTCACCATGATGCATACACAAGAAGTCCATTTTGCTTATTTCTTCCATTCATTACTTCCTTCACTCTTTCCCTGTCTTGTCATCCCTTTTTTCTCATCCTTTCCATTCCTGTCCTTATGAGTCTGCCATGAGTTCTTAGGTCAAAACTTGGTTCTGTCCCTGTAGTGTTTTAAAGAATTACCCAAGTTGACTCATGGCTGCCTATAGCCGTGTCACTAAGAGAGCAGGCTGAGCTTTTGAGGACTACTTACAACTGAGGGTGTGTGTGTGTGTATGTGTGTGTGTTAGCGTAACTCTCCAATGAGAACCACAGATTTTGGTTATTATTTTTAACAGCTGACAAAATCATTTCCTCAGAAAGAGAAGAATCATAGACATGGGTCTCTCAAAAGGTTGTCATCCCAAAGATTTGGTGTAAAGAGCTAAGCCATTAACATGTGATATTTGGGGCCTGCAAAATGCTTACTAGGAATAATGGGTATTTTAGGTCCATTTATAAACACACCTGTACAAAACCTATCTTCTGAAGTGGCTTACCATCACTACACTTAAATGTAGTAACATAATCAGTCATTGATGGAGCTGGTCCCTGCCGTGTATTAATTGGGTAATAGCACATACTTAGGCAGTAATTAAAATATGAGACCAGAAATATTTCATCATATATACCTGAAATTGTCAAATATTAGAACAAGCATTACTAGTCAAAATATATATAGAACTTTTTGTACAAACTTGGTTATATTCATTGGTGAAATTTCTGTTCTTTAGAAATTAATTTGACAAT